>JAAAKG020122674.1:0-15001 GCA_010014905.2 Druon quercuslanigerum
CGTGGATTTGATAATTGGATATCATGCTGAACAGCCAACGTTTGTCGAAGCTGTCCTCCTCGATGGAAAACGGAACTGTACAGTTTAAGTGTGGCTTGTAGACGTTCCGCATGCTCTGGTGATACTGATGATGAGTGTACGAATTCCGAGACCGCGGGCTGGGTCTCTGGGAGGTTGTGTAAGGGCACTAGATAAATACGCTGCCTATCTCTGGTACCGATGTACAAAATATCTGAACGATGCTCGCGGTGGACGTCGTGATCCTTCAGCCAGGTACGACCTAAGGTGAGGTCTACCCGCATTTCGTCGCTGGCGAAAAATATTCCCGGGTATTCCTGTTCGCCCAGGAGTGGAGAGAGGGAAAGACATCCTCTGAGCCTTATTGTCGTGCCTTGAGCGGCAACAAGCGCGTAATCGGGTCCTGGTTGCAAGGTCTTTCGTTCTTCTTTCGTGAGGATATCGTATCTCACGAAGTTCTCAGAAGCACAAGAGTCGATCTCTGCCACTATCTCGCGGTTTCCGAGACGAACGCGCGTTCGTGGCAGTTTTTGGCTGGCCGAATATATCGAGCCTATGATTGGTTTGCATGTTGAGCTGGGGTGGTCGCGAGGTTGTTCTCGCCCCCCCGGTTTCGCCAGCGTTGCGAAGTCCAGAAGCATGGTGAACGTGGTCGGGTTTCTAGCCCATATTAATCTGCGAATCGTAGGTTTGACTAATTCCAGCAATAAAATCGTGAGCTGCTCGTCGCTTATCGTGGGGCAGATTCGCTGTGCCAGCAGATACTGTTCTTGCAGGAAAACTGCGACACTCTACTTTTCTGATTGTTTTCTTGAATAAAGGGCGGTATGTAACTGCATTCGTTTGGTTACGCTGTCGAATCTGGCCAGAAGTTGTTCTTGAAATTTGTCCCAGGAGAAAGAAAGACCCTTGAAAGTTGTCCACCATGTCTGTGCCTCCCCTTTGAGCCCTTTTACGACCATGCGTGTCCATTGGCTCGGATCAGTGTGGGCCTGCACGAAATATCGTTCGCAATTTATGAGGAACTTCCTTGGGTCCTCGTGATCCTTTCCTGAGTAGTTAGGTATAGGAGGTGCTTGCGACTGGAAAGCACGTAGAGGCTCAAGAGGTCTGGTGCTGATATTACGGGTGCTGGTTGTTGGTTCGTCAGAACCGGTAGTGGGAAATGGAATCCCGTAGAAATGCTGGCTGTGGGAGAGCAAGTGAACCAAGCTTCTGTTAGTTGCCGTCGCCTATCCTGGCTCAAACGGGGATGTTGAGTGTCTTGAATAACTGGTGACCGTTGTCCTTCTTCGGCTAATGCTGCCACGTTATCTCGTTCAGAGTTCATATTACTCATTGTAGTAGGTCTTGCGGTTAAGTTGAGCGCCACTGGGTTTTTTGTTACACTCCCAGAAGTGAAGATATGTAGAGCTTCGATGTTTCCGATTAGAGAATCACCGTGCCGTGCATCAGCAGGAGGTCCAGAAGCCACGTCGTATTCTGGATTAGTAAGAGTCGGTTCAGTGGGCACTGATTCCAGGGAATGGTTCGTTTCGTAGGCGATATTGCGCGAGGTTGATGCCAACGTGAGAGCCGAAGACTCAGCTGATGGTTCAGGAGAAACAATCTCGATTTCCGAATTAACAGGTGGCCACTGGCTGCCTTCAGAACCTTGTACGGAAACGGTGGCTTTGTTCGCGTTGTTGTGTATAGCTGATGTTGTCCTTCGTGCCACAGGCTTTCCTCGTAAGTGCGCGCGCCCTCGCGCTATATTCGTATATCATACTCTAACTTACAGTGAGATAAAAGTTATGTTCCTAAATTTAAAATGTGTTATTAGAATTTAACACGAAAAACTGCACATAAAAAATTACCATGATATTCGTTTCCAAATGGATTTTTTCTTATTTTCCCAAAATTGGAAATTGTCGTCCTCATTGCGACATTATAGTGCTATTTTTTTATTTCAAAGAGTCATTGGAAATTTTATTTGTAATAATATGTAGAAGCCTGCCAGTGATAAGGACTTTCGATTTAGAATTTATTTTTTATTTTTGGCCAATCATATTTGACATCATTCGTTGAGCATAAGTGATAATTTGAAACCATTATTAAATGCTTAAATACCCTTCAAAGTAGGATTTTCATATTTTTTTAAGTCAACAATTTTTTAATCATTGCTATCACTCAAGTATTTAATTAAATGCAACAGTCCTGAAAATTATTTTGGGTGACTTTTTAATGAAAATATATATATAATAACTAATTATATCAGAATATTTTTAGTGCGAAAATTCAGTAATTAATAGACAAAAAACAACAAGCCCGTTTATCATAATATGCACACAGTTTTGAATAAAAGTAGTTTCTTAAGAATCCAGAATTCTTTTATTTTAAAGTTTACATAACGATTAAAAATAAAAATTTTATACAAGTTTTTTAATACATTTTTTCACATTTCTATCTGTGGTTGGAAATCTTTGAAATGTTATCTCTTCGAAATAATTTATTATTATAGCATTATACATTCCAATAATTTTTCGATACCAAATAAATTCCACCCAATTCGTTGAGATTAAAATGAAATAATGCAGTTTAATTAAAATAATTCCAATTGAACGAAATATTATTATTTTCGAAGTTATATTCCTAATAACGATTATTAATAAATTGGGGTAATTGCAGTTTAAGATTGTTTTGTTTTATTTTATTTTGTAAATCAGAAAAAAGTCATATGGAATTGATTCAGTGACCCATTTCTCACCAGAGAGCAAAAAGTAGTCACAGCTTTTCCCAACAAAAAAAATTAGCACCTAATTTATTTATTTTCTACTTGACCCCAAAGAAAATTTTTCCTTCAACGTACATATGAATGACGAATCTAAAACATGTGATATTTTCAAAATTTGTAATCATTTGCATGTATTTTGGGGCTATTTAAAAAGAATAAAAACTAAAACTTTATACTTTTTTGGCGACTTTTATTAGAATTATGCCGCTTCTTAAATTTTAAGTCTACATTTTTATTATTTAGGATATATCAGCAACAATATAGACTATTTATTCAAGAAAAAGAGACGTATCTATGGTTATAAATGCATCAGGTTTCTTCCGACTGAAATTACGCACATATACTGTAAGAAAAATACACTTAAAATGATAGGTGTGATTTAATTGTATGTTTACCAATGCTTAGAAAAACTTTCTGTTTTTTGTTTTCAACTTTCTGTTTTTATTCTTTTGATATTATGCATACCTACACGGAAGAAATTGAATGTCGCGCATAATTTTCTGTTGAAACTGAATATTTTCATTTAATACTGGTTTAAAAAAATTTGTTTATTTTTACCTGAACAAGTGCAACAACAAACATAATGCAGTGAAACTCCGAGACTTAGCGTATTTTGGGAATGGCGGTGGTGGGAAACAAACCCGAGAAAGTGCCACCTCTGATGCAAATTCTTTTATTTATTGACGCTTGAGTGACCACCGCATACTCTCCGCAGCTTCTTTTACACCTCCCTGTGGCCCGGCGTCAATTCTCGGAAGAGATATATCCGGGGGCGTTAGATCCAAGTTTGACTGCATATTTATATTCTTTGTAATTTTTGTAATAAAAATATCCAGTAACTGAATCTAGACAATAGTCCAATTTTCTTTAAAAATTTACGCGACAAGAACCTTTAATTAATATCAATTTTTTTGTCCTACATTAACAGAAATTAAATAGGTTATTAACTTTGTAAGTATTTTTATTCTGAAAATGATTAAATATATGAATAAATTGTGTGTCCTGTTGTAAATTTTGAGTGAAAAGCCAACGGATTTTTTTTAAACAAGTTGTAAGGGAAAATAACTAAATATGAAAACCGATTTGATGTTAAGGCAACATGAATCCAAAAAAATCTCCTTGAAAACGTATGAGGAAAGTTGATATTCTGAAAATGAGAAAAAATCTATTTTGTATTAAAATTTTGTTGTTAATAATAAAATTAATAAATTATAAACAAAATAAAAAAAGTAAAAAAAATAAAAATTAATAAATATTAAAATAAATTATTAATATCTAAGTCATAAAGCAAAGGGCTACATCAAATAATAATACAATTAATAAATATAATGCTTTCACGATGATTCTATTTTAATGAAAAGACATATTTCGGGTGCCAGTAGTGTACAAAAATTATCAATTTTGGCAAGATTTTTTTTTGTTGCAAAATTCTTAGTTTATGTATGTGAGTCATTTACATGGGAGATTTACAATTTTTGGGAGATTGGGAGATTTTTTTCTACAGAACATTTAATTTTACGAAAATAATTGACACGTATTTTTTCAATCGCTCCTGTTGGTTTTTTTCCTAACAGTAGCGTGTATTTTTATAAACAATTTTATTTATTCTAAACTTAGAACATTTTTTCCGCTTTTTTTACCTTAATGTTTTTGTTCACGATTCTCAAATATGCAGGAAAATTTTTGAGAAAGGAGAAATAAAAACTAAAAGCGTTACTTGAAGTTTTAACTCCAAGTGTAACTTTTTAATTTTAGCTCGCTCGTTTTCATCTCTCCATTCAGAAATTTTACCAGAATATTTAAAAATCTTGAAAAAAAATTAAATTTTGTAGAAATTGTTGATACTATATTTTAAGAACAAAACAACAGGAGGTATGTTATACTATTTTGCAAAGCTTGCATATTCTCTTCTCTTCAAAATTTCTTTTACAGTGAGCGATTGAAAAAAAAATAATGTTTCCCGAACACCAAATTTTGAAAAGCCATATCTCGAGATTTTCAAGTATCACATTGAAATAAAAAATACATATATGTGTATATACATGCACAAAGCATGTCTGTCAGTTGGACAGATAACAAAAAGCATAAAAACATAAAACAAAAAGTGCGCGTCATTTCAAGAAGTGATTATATACGAATATGTACATCTTTTTGGCTGCCAAAATTTTTTTCTACTCATATTTTTTCTTATCCTGCATAGTTTAACCAAAAAATGGAATTTCTAATGTTTTATTATTTTTTACGCAATCAAAATTTGAATTTTCGCTTGTCTAAGAAAATCCAAAAAGTAGTTATGATAATCTTGAAAGGGTTTCAAAAAGCAATTTTTTTCTTTCTTTGACTTTTTTTATATGGTCCATTGTGTGGCTTAAAATTTTTATTCTTTACTGATTTTAAAAATTTTGAAAATGCTATAACTAATGCTCTAAATTTTTCAGTTTTTATCCAAAATGGCTGATTAACAAACTAGTCCTTTCATTTAGGACCTAAAAAAGGTGTTCCAAAGATCTATCTTATCCGTTCATTTTTTCGAGAGTTTTTCGAGAGACAGAAGCCATCCTAAAAGCTCGATTTTCGGATTCAGTGGGTTTTGAAACGTGGAGATCCTTTAAAAAACTGTGATGTCAGATTTTGGACAATTTGAATATGCTTATTGTATTATATATGCTTATTGTTGTCCTCATTGCGACATTATAGTACTATTTTTTTATGTTAAATAAATCCTTAGTCATAAATTATGAGAATGTAGAAATTTAATAGAAGGTTAAAAGTGTATCTCAATGAAAAAACATCGCAATGATGAGTCACTTCATATGGAGGTTTTCAGATAATCAAAAAAATTACTGCTAATAGCTATATCACATATGATGTTTCTTATCTCAAAACTAGTCGTTCCATGTGGCATGAAATGAATATCACTCATAATATTCTGCAAAAATATTTTCCCCTGATTAAGATTTGATTCTTAGATAATGGTATTATCTTAGCAGCACATATTAAATAAGGGAAATTTTTAATGTCACTCACTGGATAATAGCGAATGACTCTTTGATGCACTATTATATATATTATTATATTATTTTATTATTATATTTTATCTAATTGCGGATAACAAGCCATATTTTTCTTTAAAAATTAAAATTTTCCATGGCTTGAACTAAGCGTGATTAATTAATCAAACGCGAAAGCGAACGCAGCCGGGCCGGTTCCAAAAATCCATATTGATGAGCCAAAGAAACATAATGAGGATACACTGGAATAATATCACGAGTATGGTAACATACAATAACCATTCGCAGCATCGTATCAAACATTGGTAAAACTTGATGACCGTTGACTATTCCGACAATGAAGCCATCTTGTATCCGTACCTTAACATTGTCGTTTATTATTCGTACAAGATTCTGTGATAAATCTTCGAAATAAGGAATTTCGGGAAGGTGAACACGATCCTCACTAATAGCCTTGGACTGTAAACTCAATCCTGTAAAAAGAAGTAAAAATAGATGAATATTAATACTTACTATCCTGCATTAGGGTCGGGCTATTTAAGATAATACGTGTTGAATAAGTTTTTTCCAATAGAGAACATGCCCTTTCATTATTTTGGGAGTTTCCCCATATCAAAATTTCTCCAATTTTCAACTAAATCTGTTGATATTAAGACATCTCCCAAAGGTGTCGAAGAACTCACAAGATTAATTTGGCAAAATTTTGGTTTTTGGAAAAAGGTGATTCGGTTTCTGGATATAAGCTCATCTTTTTTGCCATCAGTTATTACTGGTGGCATCTCAAATATTTTTTATCACTTCTTAACAGATTTATAGTTATCTAAACAATTAACCTATTTTAAAATAATTTTTCTTTCTTATTACACTGGTGGAAATTTTGATCATATAATATTTAGAAAAAATCATTTTCACAGGAAACTAAAAATAAATTCAATACACTACAACAAAAATTACAGGAAAGTACATATTTTGTCTAGTATTCAAAATAATTTTTTTCTTTTTTTTTGTATTGTATTTTACTGTACTTTTAATTTTCTACAAGAATTCAAGAGAGAGCGGAAGTAAAAGAATTTATAGGAATTTATCAATTTCGCAGCAAATAAGATTTTTTTTTACATCAAGAATAACAAATATATAGAATATTGCAACTATATAATTTTAAATGAAGCTGTATAAATAATCACTGTTACAAAAAATTGTCTATGTTTAAGCCTTTTTGAATGTTAGATTAGTGAAAAGTAATGATCACTGTTGAACAATAAAACACTTTAATTTTGAACTTTTCTCACGTATTCATTTAAATAATACGTTTAGGACTTTTTTATAAATATATATCTTTGAACACACCTCTATAGGTGTGCTCTAACCTAACATTTTTCGTAATAGTAATATAGAGTGACAAAAACCAACTTTTTCAAATGTTTCATTTTGCAGGAGGAGCGATGAAGCACAGATGGGTGAAATCGGAAAACGAGATCCAAATTGACATTTAGAACGGAACTATGCACCGATTCTAGATTTTTTTTAAATTCCGGACTTTTTTCAGAAAATTGTGCGAGCAGATTTTTTAAATTTAATTACTTAGCTTGGAGACCAAATTTGTCTTATACTTCTCATCCCTCGGATTTAATACTCAAGGGTGTATGAAAGATAAAAAAATTGTTAACCGGCATACTTAATTGCTATAAACAAATTTTATTAAAAAATAATCGATAACGGGTTATTCGTCTTCAAAGGTGGTCTTGTGTTTTTCTGAGTTCCTTGTTTTTCATTCATTATTGACGAGGTAATTTAAAACGAACGTAAAGTATGTAATTTATAAAAATGCATGTGTACCGTTATCGCATATAACTTGAACAATATCAGCAGAAAAATCCGTATCGTTTCGCTTAAAACCGCCTTCATAAAATATTATTGGATATATAATTTCAGCAAGGTCAAAGAATAAAACGATTTCTTTTCACTTAAAATCGCCCAAAATTTACATTTGTTTATATAAACTGTTTATAAAAGAAACAAATATTGATAGGCGGCGTAACATTTTTTAGAAAACTTTATTACCAATATAATTTCGACAAGGAAACAAGAAAAAACAGTTCATTTACGAATAAAATCGCCCAAAATGTGCATATAATTTCAGCAAGGACAGAAGAAAAAAAGATTTGTTTTTGCTTCAAAGCGTCTAAACTGTGCGTTTGTTGATAAATAAACAAATATTGATGAGTGGCAAACATTTCTTTAGAAAACGTGATTGGAAAAATAATTGCATTAAGTTCGGAAGAAAAATCGATTTCTCCCCTAATGTTAATTATTTGTTAATACGATTTTGATTATAACAATCAACTATGAAAGTTAACAATCTTTTTATCTTTTCCATAGCCTTGAGTAATAAATCGAAGGGATGAGAATTATAGGAACAATTTTGTATAGAAAATGAAAAATGAAGCTTTCTTCACTAAATTATTAGATTAGATTACTAGATTATTATTATTATTATCATTATTATTATTATCCCTTCAAATCAGAGGAATGAGAATTATAGGAACAATTTTGTATAAAAGATGAAAAATTAAATTTAAAAAATCGACATTTTTTTTCGCGGTTTGCATTTACATAAGGATTAAATAAACAAAACAAAAATAAAAATCAACTCTCGCCATTTTGTGAAAAAATGAGTTCTGAAATTTTCAAAAAAATCTAAACACAGTGCATAATTGCGTTTTAAACGTCATATTGAACCTCGTTTTCCGATTTCACCCCAAGGTCATGCTGTCCAACACAGGAACTCCGTGAAAAGCCCTTAATTCGCAATCGAATAACAATTTGAATTTTATAGACATAGAAATAATAGTTTTTCATGTTGAAAGAGAAAATAAAAAACTATTGATCTGTGTGAAAAACTAATAATCTGTTTCTGGACCGCACTAGGTCCCTTTCTTTGCGGACGGTATCAAATGTGACGCGATCCGAGAAAAGGGACCTATTAGGCAAAAAATCGATTTTTTGGATTATAATGGATTCTATAAGTTCTTTAACTGATCTTCCTAGGGGTGCGATCCCATTACTCGCAGCGAACTCTTCGAGGAGCTTCCACCTTCGATGATTTCGAAAACCAAAAGGAAAGATTCAGTTGCTCCTGAACCGAAGTTTGCCAAAAACAAAATATTATTGTTTCCCTTTTTTCGACTTTGCGTCAATGTCATAATCCTATAGTAAAAATGCATGCTGGATTCACTTATAAAATATTATACTAATATAAATTTTATTTATATTAGTTTAATTTTGAATGATTTAATTTCGGAATTTGGGTTACAGTGTGTCATTTCCAAGGAGAGTTTCATATCGAAAAATCGTTTCAAAAATTCATTTTATAGAGGCATAATATCACATAAAATACGATAAACTTTTGAACTTAATTTCCTCCAGACTACTCGATGATTTTATTTGTAAAGTTTTATGTGGGTGAAATTCGTTTTTTAATTTCAAAGCGACACGTATGATTTTGCAGAGTGTTAGTTTCTATGTTTATTTTTCTTACAGGAATTTAATAAATTCACCCAAAAATAATTCAAAAACTTTATGTTCACAGTTTTATTAAATACAAATTTTTCATTTTTTTAAATCTATGTTCGAACTTTTATTTTCATATTGCACACCACAAAATTTTTGAACGGATCTCTACATTTTAAAATCCCCTCAAGCTAAAAGTAAAGTTTTGACGATAGCGTCTTTCTGTCCGTCCGTGAACAGGATAACTCTAGAAAAAATGAACGGAAAGAACAAGTTCGTTGATCAGCTATGTATCGATAGAAATGACAAAATTAGAGCATTTTCACCACTTTTTTCCAAATTTGTTAAGAGTCAAAAATTTTATATAGGGCTATTCTTAGTACTCAGAACGCGAAACAATGTATTTCTATGACTTTTTTCGTTAAAAAAATATCAGAAAGACAGCATTTACAAAATTTAAAATATCAATAAGAAATGAAAATATTAAGCCAAACAATGTCCGATATGAAAATAAGTCATGAGAAGAAAAACAGCGCTTTTTGAAAGTCCTACAATCGTTACAAGTTTTTTAATTTTCTTAAAAGAATAAAAATTCCATTTTGTGTGCAACTAAGCAAGAGACGATTAAATATGAGTACATAAAAATTGTGCTACTGAGAAAGAATTAGAATTTTATTAAATTTAACACCGTAGTTTTTGAACGTATCTTCGCGTTTTGAGGCACCCTCCGTCCGTCCGCTAACATGATAACTCTAAATAATATAACTGATCAAATCGGGCTTTGGCACACTTTTTTAGGTCCTAAAAGAAAGAGTCTTTTAACCGAAATTCTTTGACAAACGGTTTTGGTTTTATCAATCGAAAATATTATTCAAAAATAGAATATTTCGTTTTACGCCAAACGACGACAGATAAGTAAAAGGTTTGAATGAATATTAGACAAGACTTGATATTTTAACTTTATTTTTCAAAAAATCTATTAAAAAAATAGAAAAATCATATTTTCAGCCGAACTTGATGAGATGCGGAAAAAATTCAAAAAGTAGTTGCAGCTTTTAAAAATTCAGGCAAAATTTATTTGAACCATTTGATAGGACTTGTAATTTTGGTATTATTTATCAAAAACATTATGAAAAAAATCGATAGCTCAAATTTTCAATCAAACGACGCTAAATATGGTGAAAACTTTTTGATGGAATTTTCGGATTTTGAGATGGGTATACAAAAATCACAAATTTACATATTACGCCAAAGGATGCGAGATACGTATAATTTCGAACATAACACCGCACGGTAGAGAAGAATTTTTGAAGAAAAAATTGTAGCTTTTTAATGTGAGGATATACAGAAAATACATATAACTTCAAAATTTTTAGTTAAAAATCAAGCGCTTAGCGCGAGTGTCAGGATGAAAATGTGCACCTGAAATCTCACACAGATATGAGCACTTTAATCTTTAACCATACACACTAAATTGCGTAGAAAATTCAGAATTTGAAGATGCAGTCAAATACTGGGATCTGAAAGATAAAGGGTAAGACCCTTTTCTGGGATCGCGTCAAAAATATTGATCTCATGAAATTTTCGGGGCCTTCTGCGGTACTTCTTAAAATGAACAAATTTGACTCAAACTTAAAGTCAATTTGTTTCAGAGAACCTCACAAAATAAGGGGGTGGTATAAACTCTGTTTGAAAGTCAATTTTTTGGATCACCCTAATGTACAATGTGCACATGTAGTGGGTTGCGCTTATAGAAAATGTAAAATTTTAACTTATTAACGTATAAATATTTACAGATTCAAAATTCAATAGCACTGATCAAAATAGTTAGAAATGGGCCAATAATGATTAGGAATCAATTTTTTCTATTAATATTCTTAAAATTAAAATGTTCAAAATAATGAAATATATATTAAAATCGAAAAGCGAGTAAAATGTACCTAATTACATATTTACCAATATAACTCAGGACGATCGCTGAAACGAAAATTAAAGCACCAGTATTTTTTCTCATATTTTGTATTTAACAGAGGAAGTTGATATAAAGAGAATAGCTTGAAGAGTGTATCAACGTGTATAATTCCACAAGATATTTTAGAATATAAGTATACTGGTCTCTCTCTTATTCGCCCTTCTACATTATCGTGCTCAGTTGTAAAATTATTTCACGGAGAGAAACTTAGAAACATATTCTTCTGGCATATTTGAATTTTATAAATCTTTTTTCCAGCTTAAAAAAAAATACAAAACATTTTAGAAAGAATAGTACGTTATCAGCAGAAATGATTTCTGTTATCAGTTATCTCTGACTTACGTGACATGCACTAAGTGGTTATATTTGTATAAATGTCGCATCAAATAGATGTTATCTAATCAACATAATTTGCCAGTAACTAATTCTGCCTGCTGGTTTCGATATTAGTTAGGCTAACGTTAATTCAGAATATTTATGTTCATATATAAATTCAGTTAATTGGATCCCGTAAAGAGATATTATTGAATCCACAAAATAGCTACTTATGACTCAAAATCCCTAAGTGTAATTCTTCAAAAAAAGCTTTTTAAGATTATTGTCAATATCATTTAATTAATTAGGAGTAATTTTATTTAATAAATTTAAAAGCGTGTTAATAAATATATTACCTCAATTTCTATCAAAATAAGGAAACTGATTTCTGATAAAATGGTGCAATCTGTTTATATTAATTTCGGTATCGGCGTTAAAGAATTAAGTGTCATAAAACACCTTATCTTCAATTTATTTTTTTTCTCTCAAAAACTATCATCACAATGTTTTGCATTTTTTTTTAATCGATCAAAAGCCAGATAACTATTAAATTGTGACTGAATGGAACATCAACATTAGGATTCAGATATTGAAACAAGCCTTGAGCTTCGTTATCGTCGAGGAGATTCAAAAGGAGGTATATTTGCCAACAAGTCGACTATTTTTTCGTTAAATATTGTTTGATCAGATACCTGAAAATATTTTAATATTTTAAACATTAAACAAAGCTGGACCTGTAATAATGTCCCTGCATGCGTGTTTTTTTAATGTTAAAAAGAAAATTTGATAAGCGAATTTTTAATCACACGAATTTTAATTAAATTATAATAAGATTCTTTGAACGAAACTTTTGAACATACCGTTTCAAGCCGTCAGTGTTCTTGTTTGTTGTTTTTATACTTGTTTCGTTTAGAAAATCCTCTAAGCAGAATAATTTTCATTTTCCCACTTTTATTTTATTTACATCCAAAAAGAAATTAAAAGAGTCTTTCAAAGGTATTTCCTCGGTTTCCATAGTAAGGTAGTTGATTCTTTTTAAATATCTCAAGTATCATTAGCTTTTTCTGAACTTTATTTACTTTTAAATGTCTGTATTAATCATCTGTCTTCCTGTTCTATAATCATTAATTTATTAGAATATGTTTTTTTTGTAATTTTAAATTAATATTATTATATTTATAAATAGGAATTTATAAATAGGAATGTTACGTCATCATTTTCTAAGGCTGTTAGACGTATAATGTGCTTTATGTTTTCAATTGAACCGAATAATTGTTTTTTAAACACAACAGAATTCGATTTTTTATAATGCAAGAAGCTTATACTTATTTAGTTTCTAGGAAAAAATGCTTTTAAGAAACAATTTTTCAAATAAGTTTAGAATGTTTAGTGTTGTAATTAATTTTATGGTTGTATCTTTAATTTATGTAAGTTTTAGAAGACATAAATTATTAAGCGTGCAAAAAGCGGCACTAAGTCATGTTAAGAAATATACATAGAAAGACGCGATATCATTTTGTTGATTTAGTTTTTCTCATGACATCAAGGAAAAGTTTTGTTGAAAATTTACGTAAAAATTCGCTTCATATGTAATTAATCCTGTTTATTATCCTCATTTACAATTTAGCAGCTACTCGCAGCAAGTATTTAGTTGATGTGCCGAAAACGATATTATTCGGCGCACAGATGTGGTATGGGTGAGGGTATAGGTGCAATAAATCTAGGTTGATCAAAGTTCACACTTGCAAAAATTCGGCTTTTAGCTTTTGTTAATCGATAACCCCAAATTTTTAATTTTCCGGAAAGAGGAAATCCGTAATTTTTTTCAACGTTAACACATGCACCCCGGGCTTTTACAAATTAGCTTAGGACTTCAAATGGGAGAAGCTTGGTTTTCGAAAAAATGAAAAAAGTACTTGTTATAAACTTTTTTTAAACTAAAGTATAGTCACCTCTGAAGAATTTCTAATAAATAATTTCCCCCAATAAATTTGAACTTTTCGACCCCAAAACCCTTTTATTGGGCCCGAAAAATGCACCACAAAATCCCTTAAAAAAATAAAAAATAGCAGTTTTCCATTAAGTTCCCGCTTTGGACGATAATTTTCGGAATTTTTTCAGCATTAATTTTTTAAAATCGATAATTAAAGGGTTTCGAAGAATTTTGTGAATAATTTTATTCTGTTTAAGTAATATTTTGTTATTATTTTTAAAAATTTTCTCTTTCGAATCGTTAAAAGTTATTATTTCTGAAATTACTGACACAATTAAAGAATGTTGAAAATAATATATTTCTTGGGATGCTTAAGAAATTGTTTCCCTTGTGAAGCGTTAAAAGTTATTTTCCAGAATTAATGACACAATTAACATATGTTGAAAGTAATATTTTTCTAAGAGTATTTGGAATATTTTTAAGCCAGTTTCATTTAACAAAACAATGTTTGTTTCTCTACAGGATTTTTTCTTCTTTCAAATCGTAAAAATTTTACGAAAAACTTAGAGAAAAGCCAATTTTTTTGAATTTTTTACACGAATCTATTAAGAATATATCAAGGAAATAAAACAGAGAAGTACTTTTAAAAAAAGGCCTACAAGTTTGTTAAATTGATGGAATTTCATTGTTTAAACTATGTAGGATATACTTCTTTAAGATAAATAAATAGTGAATAATGCGCGACATAGTGTAAAATATACTTTTTCCATTTTCCCGATGAAAAGATGCAGCTGCGTGAGAATTAATTGTTTAAATATTGGCGAATAATTCGTAAAAGACAAATATTACTCTCAACTTTGGTTAATTGTATCATCAAATCCAGAAAATAATAACTTTTTACTCATTACAAAGGAAAAAAATTTGTGACACAAATAATAATTGCTTAAAAGAATATTGGAGGATAAAAATTGAATGCTATTGAGTAAAATAAATCCTTTACATTTTTCTGAAGTGATTATATTATAATTCACTTTAAGTTTAAGAGACTGAGGGCACGGTTCACGTTAAAAGCATAAGAAAAAAATACGGATTTTCCTTTTACAGAAAACGAATAAATTGGAGAGGGGAAGGGTGATCACCAAAAATCGAAAGTCGAATTTTTCTGCCACCCTCTCTTATGTACAGTAGCGTGAAATAAAATAAAAAAAGTTCAAAATGACATTTAGAACGCAATAGTGCGAAAAAATGTCTAATTTTTAAATTTCATGTTGAAAGATTGTTTAAACAAATAGAAATTTAATAAACATTAAAATAAATGTATCAAAATTATGTAGTTCTTTAACGAAACGTAATATTGGACAATAATTTAAAAAGAAAGTTGATATCTCTAGTATAATTGTTAGAAATTTTGATAATATACAATAAATAATTAATTAAATAATAACATAATTTTTTAAAGGAAAATTTAC
>JAAAKG020122685.1:0-15000 GCA_010014905.2 Druon quercuslanigerum
CTCGATAAAATTTACCATAGAAAAAGAAAAAAATAATACAATAACATATCTTGATTTATCAATTATAAAAACTCCAGATGAAAACTTAATCACAAATTGGTATAAGAGAATTTCATGGTCAGGCCGTTACTTAAATTATAATTCACATCATTTATTTGCTCAAAAAATAGGTTTAATCAAAGGATTAGTAGATAGGAGAGTTAAATTAAGTGACTTCAAATTTCGGAAAGAAAATTTAAGTCAATTGACAAAAACTTTAGTACAAAACAGTTATCCATTGCAACTGATCAATAATGTAATTAAAGAAAGAGTGTTCAAAATATATAATAAATTTTCACAAAATAAAAAATGGAATGAAACCCATTAAATAACAGACATAAAAGTTTCTCTACGAAAATCTCTCAGAACGTCTTAGATGTTCCCTAAAAAAATATAATAAAAATGTGTTATTTACTAATAACCACACACTAAATCAATTCCCTTTTTTTTAAATAAAGGTAAAGATAATTATAATAAAATGAAAAAAAACTGAAAGGAGACTTAAAACTCGTATAAATGAAATAAAAGAGATTCTGAACTTGGAAATCGAAATTCAGGTGTATCACAACATGCATGGCAATCAAATCATCATTTTAATTTTGAAACTAATAATATTCCAATTTTAGCTAAACAAATTAATACACATAAAACAAGATTGACTGAATCCATTTTTATTAATAAATACATTAAAATTTGTATTAATTTAAAAACAGAAATGGTAAATATTAATAAAATTTACCAAAGCATTTTATAAAGAATAGTTTCTTAAAATTTGAAGAAATATAAATTTAGAAATATAAATTGAGGATGATCAAAATTTAAAGTTGGCGGTTTTTCATTTGTGTTGCCAGTTTATTATCAACCTTATGTTTTACTCATTGAAACCTGGCTTTATATCTATAATGTACTGTGTAGTGGAACGTTTGCCCAAAACAAACACAGTGACAGTTTAAAAAAATGTATTTTCTACAAATTTTTAGATGATTTTAAATGCCTACTCGTTATTACAAAGATTTGTTGTGCACAATTTGTTTAAAAAAAAAACTTCGAAATTGGAAAAGTGGACAAAATTGGATTTTGAAATGTCTTATAGAAACAATTTGTCACTACAGGTAATAAATACATTATTACTGTTGTATAATTTTTTTAAAAATGTATTCAAAAAATAATTTTATAGTAATTTTAAAATGTTGACTTGGGTGCTATTGAAACGCTGAAGAAGACCTGCAATAAGGTCGAAACGTTAGAAGACAATTTTTTGGACAAAATACATAATGATTCGTTAACATTAGAATCCCTTGTGTTTATTATATTATGACCGTATGACCAAATTAATTTTTTTTATTCATGAAGAATAACAAGGTTATTATAACCATATTATTTATTTCACTCATTGAGTTTAAAAAATTGTATGTATTAACATTGGAAATTATTTATTTAATGAGCTTTTTTATTTTGCATGATACATTGCATGATACAAACAAAAGTTAGCTCTTTAACTGTCTTTTCCTCAACAAGCCTTTAAGCAACTTTAAGAAAAAGTGTATTTTTAATTAAAAAGTAATAAAAGTACTTTTTTATTAGAGAATAATTTTGATTCTGTACAATAATTATATTTTTAGAAACTAGGGCGTTCTTAGAAAAATCTGGGAAGACCTCGACACAACAAATTTATTTTTTAACAAATAGTTGATCTTGATGCAAAAAAAACAAACAGTTCCAATTTCGACCAAAAATGTCAGTTTTCAATCAAAAATGGAATATTCAAATTTTCAGTTAAAAAAATTCAATACCAATAGCAAAAAAAGGAATTAACAACAAATTAAAGTCAACGAAAAAAGATGAATTAAAAAAAAATAGTTAAATCCTCAAGCAAATAGATGAATTTTTAAAACACTGACATTAAACCTGAAAAACGAATTTTTAACCAGTTGAATTTAACTGACAAGAAAATTTGTTACCAAATTAGTTAAATCTTTAAGCAAAAAGATGAATTTTTAAATTATTCTTGGTATTTTGTTTTTATTTGAAAATCTTTATATATGGTTAAAAATCCAAATATTTTTTTGAATAAAGATTCCATGACTTTGTTGAAAATTCGTATTTATTTGGCTGGAAATTCAATTAGTTGGTTAAAAGTTGAACTACTTTGGTTAAAATTAATTCATTTTTTCTAAGAGATTTGAAAGTGCTTTAAAAATTCTCAAGCGATTTCAAAAAATTTCAAAAGGCTTGATAAATATTTTATGGTTTTTTAAAAGAGTAAAAAACTTTCAATAATTTCAGAAATTTTAAGGGATTGAAAAAACCTTAACGGCGTTAAAAAAATAAAAAAATAGGGAAAGATTTTTTAGATTTTATAAGCTATAAGGTATAAGAATATTCAAAAACATTTCAAGGTATTTTATCATATTTTAATGGCTTTCAAAGAATTTATTCACGAAAATTAAGGAATTCGCATCATTTCAAATATTTTGAAATATTTGAAATTATTAACAAAGATTTTATATAATATAAACGATTTAAGAATATTTGTAAGGATTTTTCAAGAACTATACAAAGTTTTAAGGGATTTCAAAAAATTGCAAATATTTTCGGGTATTTTTAAAACTTATAAGGAATTTTTAAGAGCATCGCAAAATTTCGAGGGGTTTCAAAAGATTTTAAAGGATTATAAATATTTTTAGGTATTTAAAAATATTCTAAGAGATTCCATAGGTTTAGGATATTTTAACGGATTTTCAAGTATTTTGAGGGATTTGAACAAATTTTTATGAATTTCAAAGAATATTTTTTACAAGAAATGATTTTGTGGATTTTTTATTTTTTATTACTTCAATACGAATTCTCTTCAATTCTTTTGAATTATTGGTCATTCTCTCGATATCTTTTGAATTATTTTGAACTCTGTGGAATTTTGTAAAATTTTGTTCTTCACTTTAAAATTGTCTAAACTCACTAAATTCTACTAAATCTAATGGATTTTTTTTGAACTCTTTTTAGGTATTATTTCATCAGCCATTTTTTCTTCTAAAAACTGCTAACGCCATCGTTTAGTAGTCATCTTTATCTTCCATTTTCATTTTAGATAATTTTGAACCGATTTTTCTTCTCTGAGAGATATTGCACATTAATTCGTCGTACTTTTTCCTAAGGAGGCAAAATCAGGGGAAATGAAGATAGAGAAAGTGGAGGAGATGAGGAGAGAAAAACTACGAAAAACGAGAGTAGAGGAAATAGGGGAAGTGAGGGTACGTGCAGTAAGAACAATTTAAGAAATAAGGGTTACGAATTAGGGGTAGGGATATACGAG
The DNA here is from genome assembly GCA_010014905.2 of Druon quercuslanigerum. Lineage (NCBI taxonomy): Eukaryota > Metazoa > Arthropoda > Insecta > Hymenoptera > Cynipidae > Druon > Druon quercuslanigerum. The sequence continues at coordinate 3,353 of JAAAKG020122685.1, forward strand.
GAGTGGAGGAACGCTAGGGAAGAAGAGTACTGGCTGTGAAAGCAATGAGAGGATGGAAGAGATGATGAAGAAATTAGAAAATTGTAGTTTTCAGGAGCGGGGAGGAGAATTAAGAGAGGAGAGGGTAAGTAGGATAAGTGAAAAAAAATAAGAATGAACTGAGGGAAAATTAAGGGAGGGGAAGTAGAGAAAGTGATGGAAAATCATGGCAGCGGATGTAAGGAGAAATGATGAGAAGCGATCTAGGGAAAGTTGGCGAGATTACAGGAAGTGTAGGAATGGAAAGTGGAGAAAGTGATAAGGAGGAAAATTAAGAGGAATTATTGGAAGTATGGGGTTTAGAGAAGTAAGTGGAGAGTAGTTAGGGGAAATAAGGGAGGTGAAGTAAGGTCAGTGACGAGAAGTATGAAAATGGACGGGAAATGAGTTGTGGGGAAGTAGGCGTCGTGAAAGGAAATGAGACGAAGGAAAGTAGGGATATGGAGAAGGTAGAGATAGTGAGAGAAGGGAAAATAGGGTGTACGGTCGTGAGGGGAAATTTTGGGTTTGGAAGTAGGGGAAGGGCAGTGTATGGAAGTAGATGAGGAAGAAGTTAAGGAAGTGAGGGGAAGCAGATTTTGAAGTATGGGGAGGGGAAGTAGAAGTGGAGTAGGGGACAAGAGTAGGGAGGGGAAATAAAAAAATATTCATGGGGAAAATCAGGGAATTTTGAAAACTAAGACTTGCGGCCACCCTGGTTATACATTAATCTAACATGATTAATGGTGCAATTGGTCAGGGAAGTGCTTAAATGCATCTTTTATGAATTATGTGCGCACATTTCACGGATAAAAATGAAAAATGATCCGATTAAGACGAGACTCGAGTGTGTGCGTTGCAGAAGGGATTAGATAGCAGTGCAGAGTTAAGGTTTTGGCGTTGGACCAAGTTTTCACCTATACCTTCACGGTGGTAGCTTTGGTTTCAGTTTAATTTAGATGGTGGGATCATGACGTAATGTATTTGGAAAGGTACTCGTCTTGTTAGACGCCACTTGACCGAGCAGTTGGGGTCGTAGATCGCTTTTCTCTTTTTTCGGTGCAATTTACACGTTCGCAGAAATTCGAACATAAAATCGCGTAATTTTTATTTGCAAGAATTTATCGAAAGTCAAATAAAACAAGAAAAAGTATGGTTTAAAGTGGCCTTCTGCTGATAAAAAACTGGCGAGGTACTAAAATAAAACTGGTATTGGTTTAGTACCAGTTGTTAGCCACTGGTGTGCCAATAATGGGCCAGTTCAGAACTTTCAATATCAACTTAACTTCTAGAGATTTGCTGCAAAATCTTAATTTTAAAATTCTGTAAATTTTCCTTGAACGATTTTTCATTTTCTCTGACCGCCATAAATTTTTTGTTAGGTATAAAAAGAACTTTGCACCAAGGAGATCTATAATGCTAATTCAAAAAAAAAAAGTTGTTTCTAAATTTATTTGGAACTTATTTTATTAGTACCATATTTATTTCTATGTGAAACGTTTAAGATTGAAAGTCCGAATATATTGCATTTTCAATTAGCGAGTTGAATTTTCAACCAAAAAAAAGTAATTTTCAGCCAAAAGAGATCAATTTTTAAATAAATAGTCGCATTTTTACCAAAAAGTTAAATCTCCAAATCGAAGAGACGAATTTTTACAAAGACAGTTCAATTTTCAACTAATAAGTTTTAAACCAAAAAAGCTCCATTGTCTATCGAAAAGGAATAATTTTCAACAAACCAGTTAAATTTCCGGCCAAAAAGATGAATTTTTAACAACATTGTTAAATTTTCAACAAAATAATTGAATTTTTAACAAAAAAGTTGAATTTTCAACCCATAGGTCGCATTTTCAAATAATAAAAAAAAATCTTCAATCAAAAATGGAATAGTTCAATTTTCATTCAAAAAGATTAATTTTATTCTCAAATTAAAAACCTGCAGCAATAAAAAATTCATTCTTTAGCAGAGTAGTTCAACTTTTAGTTAATAAAAATAATTTAAAAAATAAAAATAATTTGAAAAATAAAAATAATTTTTAGTCAATAAAAAAGGTGAATTCTAAAAAAAATTTAACATTTGATTTTTCCACTAAAAATGATTTTAAATCCAAATTATAAAAAGTTGATAAGATGAAATTTCAACTAAATAGTAGAATTTTTAAATTTAAAACATAAATTTGCAAATAAAAATAAACACTTTAATCTATAGGTTAATTATTACTTTTCAACAAAACAAAGAATTGTAAGCCAAATAGTTTTAATTTTATATTAAAAATTTGAACAAAAAAAAATGTCTACAGAAAAAGGAGAATTTTTAACCCCAAAAAGATTAATCCTCTACTAAAAGGTGATTTTTAACGCTAAAACATGAAGTTTTGACAAAAAATGCATTCCCAATAGAATAGTAGTATTTCAGTCCCAAAAAGGCATAATGTAACCAATAAGATGAATTTCCTATAAAACAGTTTAATTATCAACACTAAAATATGAATCTTTGACTACCATATTAATTTTTAGCAAAGCAGTACAACTTTCAACAAAGTACTTGGATTTTTTAAATATAAAAGACAAATTTCAATCAAAAATAGAATAAGAAAAATCTTTAGGTAAAAATATTAATTTTCAAAAAAAACAACTAATTTTAAACAAATTAGTTAAATGTTTAACCAAAGAGATTCATTTTCAACTGAAATGCTGGGTCTTCAAGAAAAAAATGTATTTTCAACATAGGAGTTAATTATATTTAAATTTCCAGTCGCAAAAGATTTCATTTTTATATAAAAAAGTTAAGTTTTCGATGAAAAATTCAAAAGTTGATATTTAAAACAGAAAAGATTTTATTACAACCAAAACAGATATAATTTTAACCAAATTTTTGAATTTTTAATAAAAAATACAAATTGAAAAAAAGTTAATTTTGAATCAAAAAGTTAAAATTTTAAACATAAAATATGTACTTTGAACAAAACAGTTGAGTTTTTAAGTAAAAAAAAAAGAATTTTCTAACAAACAGTTGACTTATCAAACCAAAAATATGATGTCTTAACAACAAATTTAATTTAAAATAGTTAAATTTTCAACCAAAGTCATCAATATTCAATTCTAATTATAGATTTCCCACAAATAATGAATGTTTTAGATAGTAGTTCATTTTACAACCAAACAGTTAAATTTTCAATTGCAAAAAATGTTTATTTCATATGGAAAATAGTTGAATTTAACTCAAAGACTTGAATACTCAATAAAACATTTTAAAGTTCATATTTAAAAGAACAACAATTTTTAAATGAATAAAAGTCCAATTCAAACAAAAAAGACAAAATTTTAACATTATAGTTGAACCCTCAACTGAAATTGATTAATTTTAACTAAAAAAAACGGTTGTATTTTTAATTAAAAAATACAAACTCTATAGAAAACAGTTGAATTATCAAAACAAAAATAAGAATTTTCAACAAGAAATTAAATTTTTAGTGAATAATTGAATTTTCAACTAAAAGTACGTACATACTTTCAACAAAACAGATAAATTTTTAATAGAAAAAAGGAGTTTTATAACAAAAAGTTTAATTGCCAACCCAATGATATGAATTTTCAACAAAAACGTTCATTTTCATCAAAATAGGTAAATTTGCCACTAAAAACGATCAATTTTCAACCAAAAATAAAATGGTGAAATTTCTAGTTTAAGAAACTGATTTTCAACAACCACAAAAAAAATTTCAACCAAAGAGATAAAACTTCAACTAAAAATGTCTTTTTAAAAAATTAATATAACTTTCAAACAAGTTTGTGGTTTGATTTTTAACCAAAGAAGGTGAATTCATAATGAAAAATTTATTTGTTAAATTTTTAACTAAAAACGATACATTCTTAAGGAAAAATGAAAGGATTAAACTTTCAGTTAAAAAAAATAATTTTAAACAAAGAAACACAATTTTCAACAAAATAGTTGAATCTTCAGCGAATAAAATGAGTTTTTAGGAAAGCAGTTCAAATTTACACCAAAAAAGAAGAATTTAACAAAATACTTGGATTTTCACAAAAAGAATTAAATTTTCAAACAAATAGGTAAATCACTAACCAGAAATATAACAGTAGACTTTTTAATTAAAGAGAATTAACTTCTAACTAAAAATAGTCTGTTTTAAATTTAGACACAAAAACGAGAAAAAAGGAAATGGGTGGAAAAAGAGAAATTATGAAAGAAAAGGCAATGGGGGGGGGGGAAGACTGTAAAGCCTAGACAACATTTATACCGAATTTTATGAACTTAAATTTTAGTTTGTCGAAAATTACCTGACTGTTTCTGGTTTTCCCTGAATTTCCCTGACCAGTCTTAAATTCCCTAAATTTTCCTGAATTTCCAGAATTCCCTGATCTGTAGCAACCCTGGTCTATTTTTCAAGATAAAATAGTATTTACAGATTGTTTTTATAGCAAACAATAATTTCCAGGAAGAGAAGGTTGATCTGATTACAATTTAAATTGTTAGACTCACCCCGGAAACTCGTTCTATTTGCGTTGAAGTGACTTCCTGCACGGTTGTAGACCCTCTCATCAAAGTCCGACTCAAAGTTGCGGAAAATTCTGAAAGTTTAAACATTTCGATTTTTTAAATTAGGTAAATCAGACCAGAAGGAATAAGTAATTAATTTTTAATGTTAAATTTTATGGATTACTGGTCGAATAACTTTCTGGAGAAATGATAAAAAATCTGACTCGGCCCGGGTTTGAACCAATCACGCCACCAGGGCAACAGCAGATATTTTCTCGCGTCTACGTTCTCGGTTCAAATCCGGGCCGAGTCAGATTTTTTTTTTCGTGTCTCAAGAAAATTATTTGACCATTAATTGGTCAAATCTAATATCAGAATTTAATAAATTAATTACCCTGGTCAACAAAATAACATTAATACTCAAATATCAGGAAAAGTATTAAAAATCCATAATGGCAATATTCTTACCTGTTTTCCTACCGGCCATGACGTTAAGAGTCACGAATCGTCATTATTCTGAAACACACAAAATTTCGAGACCTTAATTAATTAATTTTATGAAAATTAAACACATACCAAAATTTTTTTATTCACTAGCATTAATAATCGTCCGCTACAGGCCCGGGTGTTTTTTTCAATTCGAGAGGAAAAATAGTTTTGAATTTGATTTAATCTTTAAGTTTATTTTTTATTTACTTTTGAGGTGATATACGTCTTAATAAAATTCAAAAACATTTTTAAAAGTTTAGTTCTCTTATCAAAATTTTAATAACTAAGTTAATTTTCAACCAAATTTTTGAATCGTCAACCAAAGAAATAAACTCTAAACGAAAAATGTGATAGATAATTTATATTTCAACACAAAAAGATTTTAATTTAATACCGAATACTGTTTAATCATCAAAAAATAAGATCCTAATAAGAAGGACGAATCGCCAACAAGATTAACGAATTTTTAACTAAAAAAATAAAAATTCTGAACCAAACATGGAACAATTTAATTTTCATTAGAGAATATTAATTTTTACGAAAGAAAATCTATTTTCACAAATTAGTTAAATTTCGAACACAGAAAGACAAATCCTCAAACAAAAATGTAATAGTTTATAGTTAAACTAAAAATGGTTTTCATATTGTAAATCAAAAATAGTTCAATTCTACCAATGAAAGACGAATTTTCATTAAAAAATTAAATCCTGAACAAAATCAAATTATTTTTCAAAGAATTAATTAATTAAGTTATTAATGTTAATTAATTAATTAATTAAAACCTAACTTTGAACAAATTAGTTCAACTTTTAACCAATTAGTTGCATTTTTGACATATTAATTTCAAAAAAGAAATTCAATTTTCATCTAAATATGTGAATTATCGACTAAGAAAATTAATTTCCCACCAAAAGAGACGAATTTTCAACAAAATACATACATTTTAAAACTGAAAAAGATTTTGAAAAAAAACAACTAATTTTTAACCAAAGTTGAATCTTCGATCAAAAAAAGGATATTTAAAGAAAGTATTTCAACAGAAAATTAGCTTTGAACAAAATAGTTTAATTATTTACTAAAGATAAATACTCACTAAAAAAAATGAATTTTTAACAAAGCAGCTCAACTTAACCAAGTGTTGTTGAATTAAAAAAAAATATTCTCAACGAAATAAAAAAAAAGATTAATTTCTATCAAAAGAGATGAATTTTTAAACTCTAAAAACGATTTTTCGACCCAAGAGTTTAATTTTCAATCATAAAAGATTTTTCAGTCGTAAGAAAGAAAAAAATTTTGACCAAGGAGATAAATTTTCAACTAAAATATTAAATCTTGAATCAACAAAAAAAGTTAATTAAAAAAGAATTCGTTTTACTCTTAACCAAGTAGCTGAATTGTTAACCGAAAAAGGTTAATTTTCAAGCAGTTGCATTTTTTGTTTTGTTGAAGAAAATAGCCGAATTTGCTACAAAATAGAGTATTTTTTTAATCGTACACTATGCACACCCAAAATACGTTAATTTTAAACTAAAAAACATCCATTTTCAACAATAAATTGAAAAGTTAAATTTTCATACAAAAAATTTTTTTTTACCTAAATTAAATTTTTGACAAAGTTCAAAAATCAACCAAACATGGAATAGTTACATTTTCATTAGTGAACCTTAATTTTTATTGAAGAAAATCTCATTTTCTCAAAAAAGTTAAATTTTTACCACAGAAAGACAAATCCTCAACAAAAAATGTAATAGTTTGAAATCAACTCACAATGCTTATTATATTGTAAATGAAAAATAGTTTAATTCTACCAAGAAAGACGAATTTTCATTAAAAAATTAAATCCTCAACCAAAACAAATTAATTTTTAAAGAAATAGTTTCCAGCTCTATGGATGAACTTTTAATTAATTATAAACTATCTTTAAACAAACTAGTTCAACTTTTAACCAACTAGTTGCATTTTTAACATATTAAATACTAAAAAGAAATTTAATTTTCATAGAAATATGTGAATTTGACTAAGAAACTTAATTTTCCACCAAAAAAGACGTATTTTCAACAAAATACATGAATTTTTAACTGAAAAAGATAAATTCATAACAAAAAGTGGAATAGTTACATTTTCAATTTAAAAAAATTGTTTACAACAAAAAAAAAACTAATTTTCAACAGAAAACTAACGTTGAACAAAAAAGTTAAATTATCTACTAAAGATAAATATTCAACCAAAAAAAATGAATTTTGAACAAAGCATGCCAAATTTTAACCAAACTTTGTTGAATTAAAAAAATATTCTCAACGAAAAATGTAATAGTTGATATTAGAAATAAAATATATTTCAATTATAAAGCAAGAAAAGTTTTTAGTTTTACTGAAAAAGACGATTTTTCTAAAAAAAAAAACTTAAATTTTTAACAAAAACAAGCTATTTTCAACTATGCACTTGCATTTTTAATAAAAAAAGATCATATTTCTATCACACGTGATGAATTAATAATTTTCAAGCAGTTGAATTTTTTGTTTTGTTGGCAATATTATTATATGTATAATATAATAATATTATATATGTATGTATAATATTATATATGTAATAATATATATATGTCCAACAATATTATATATTGTTGGACAATATACATTTCCCAGAAAAGTTCCATTTTCTGCAAAATACATGAATTTTAAACCAAGAAATACTAATTTTTAACAAAATACGTTAATTTTAAACTAAAAACATCCATTTTCAACGATAAATTAAAAAATTACATTTTCAAACTGAAAAAAAATTTTTTACCTAAATAAAATTTTTGACGAAGTCCAAAAATCATCAAAAAATGGAATAGTTTCATTTTCATTAAAAAAATAATTTTCACTAAAAAAACTATAATATTAAAGAAAATAGTTAAATTTTTAACCAGAGATGAATCTTCAGCGAAAAAATGAATTTTAAACAAAGAAGTTGAAATTTCAAACAAGTGTTGTTAGGTGTTCAACCTAAAAAGATAAATTTCTAAAAAAAAATGTAACAATTGATATTAAAACTTAAGAAGATTTTAGTTATGAATAAAAAACAGTTAAATCCTTGCATCTTTCAACAATAAAATAAATTTTTAACAAATTTGTTCAACTTTTAACCAAGTACTTGAATTAAACACAAATTTTGGGTATTTACTTGAACACCTTAAAAGTATAAAATTATCTTTAAACTAGTTAAAAACCTCTAAATATCACTCAAATAAACATTATTTGTTTCTAAAATTTTGTAATTTTCGAAAATTGAAAACTCTTTTTTTAAAAGCTTCTACATTCTTTTTCAAAATTCCGTAAATTCTGTAAATTCCGCAAAAAATGGTTCAAAAAACCTCCCAGGTTCTTCTTCAACATATTTTAAAATCTTCAGAACTTAAAATTATTCTTTTAAAATAAAATCAAAATCATTAAAAATAATTCTAAAAGTCTTATTGTTAGTACCGTAGCTTTTTTCTTGGTACGGACAATTTTTGTACCAGTGCCATAATTTCATTTTTCTCATATCTTCGAAATTGTGAAAAAGTTTACAGAGTATAGTGAGGTAGCAAAATTTTAGAAACGTTTAAAAACCAAATTTTATCATAAAATAAAATTAATAATTCGGATATTTTGATTTACAAAATTGATTATGCAGAAAATTTGTATGCGAGATCTTGTTACTAGAACTTTAAGGAAAAAAAAATTTTTATCTGACAAACAACTTGTTTACTATTTTATGTAAGTCTGATTAAAATAAAGCGTTTCAAATAAAAAGTTCTTGACAGACTAATTCAGTTCATTTATTATTTTTATAAATGGTCTCACTATTTTGACGAGTATCATTTAAAAATAAATGTCCACTAATCTTGAGAGTGCCGCCATCTCGCAACGGCAGAAGGAACCGGAAAATTTTGGATTTTATTTTTGGTTCAAGCTCGAATGAACAAAGAAGTTGTTTTTAAAACAGTTATTAAGTTATCAACACTACCATTGTTATTGTTTGGTTTAAAAATATTTTCATTTCATCAAAATTAAAAAAAAATTATATTTATGTCGAAGAATAGCACAATTACGTTGAGTCATAAAAAACGATGAGAAAATAATTTTAATTAATAATTCTCCAACCTGGAAATTGTTTCTTGTTTTTATATTTACAACTCACAATTCAAGAAATATGTTCTGCAATTGTTCTGGGATGTTCTTTCTATGTAACAGAAGTTACATTTAGGTGACAGATTTTATATCAACATTTCAGAACATAAATGTTACAGGAATTTTTATGAAATTTATATTTAATTAGCTTAATAAATGTGTAAATAACATTGTTTTGTTTGTATTAATTTTATTTTTTGAAGGTAGGAAAATAAGACTTAAAGAAAATTTATAAATTATAATTGATGATGGTCAATAAGTGAATTACGCACAGCTTGTTGGGTGGGGGGGGGGGGTCTGAAAAATCTTAACAATTCTTACTTGGTCAAAGGAGGGGGTTAAGGCATTTTTTCCGCAAGTTTCCCATATGTATTTAATTTTTTTAAATATGAAATCTAGTGAAGTCCCGGGAAATTCCTAGAAATCCTTTGAATTCCGCGGGTATCGTACTTAATTCTTACAAATCCCTTTAAAAGGTTTGATCGATTTGAAAATCTCTTGAAATTTTTTGAAAATTGTGAAAATCCCTTCAAATTCATTGAGATTGCGTGAAATCGCTTGAAATTCTCGTAATGACTTAAAATTTTCAAAATCTAATTTAAATTCCTTGTAATTCTTAAAAATCCGTGGAAATCCCTTAAAACCTTTAAAAATGGGGAAAAATCCTTGAAATTTCTGAAGATACTTGAAATCCCTTCAAAACGATTGAAATCCCATAACATTATTTAAAAATGGTGGAAGTTCAACGAAATGATTTGAGATTTCATGAAATCGCTTGAAATACTTGAAATCTTCAAAATCTCATTATTGGTTAAAATTCCTGAAATTCCGTGCAATATTCCGAAATATTATGAGATCCTTTGAAATCCTTGAAATCTCTTAAATCTTTCAAAAATTCCTTTAAAATACATTAATGTTCTTGTAGAAATTTTGAAATCCCGTGAAATCTTTTAGATTTGTATGTAATTCCTTCGATATATCTTTAATTATAATCAGTGATTTTTTAAAAAATATTTCCAAGAATCATAATATCCCTTGAAATTCCTTCAAATTCTTTGTAATCCGCGGAAATTGTGCTGTCCATAAAATCCATTAAATTCCTTCGAAATACGCTTAGATTTTTTGAAATATGAGGAAATCCTCTAAAATGCGTGGACATACATCAGAACTTTTTTAAATTATTTAAAATAATGTAAAATCCCGTTAAATCATCAATACTTCTTTAAATTTCTAAAAATTAGTTTGAATCTCCTAAATTCCCTCAGAATCCCTTTTGTTAAATATTTGAAAATCTGTTAAAATTCCTTGAAAAACGTTGAAAACTTTTAAAATATTTTTAAATTGGTGAAATCTTTTTAAATTTTATGAAATCCCTTGAAAATTTAATTTTTCGAAATCCCTTAAAAGGTCCCCGGCATTCATAAAAATTTGTCAAAAACTTCGATATCTCTTCAATAAAAATCGATGACTTATTTGTAAATATTTTTAAAAATTTCTCGAAATCCAGTCAAGGTATTTCAATTCCCTTAAAATCTCTTAAAATCCTTTCTTGTCCACGGAAAACGTTCTTAATTTCTTAAAAACCTTCTTCTGCTATACTTTCTCTTCTGTAGTGCCCCTAAGATTTCCCTAAGATTCCCCTACTCTCTGTCCCCTAACTTCAAACCATCGTCCTCCTTTCTCAAAATTTTTCTTCTCTACTTCATCTTTCCCGTGTTACCTCAGCTAATACTTTCCTTTCCCTACTTCCCTTTCCCAGCTTATACTGGCCCCCTCCTACTCATCCTTCTTTCTAATAATTGCCTACCAGTTCTCTTACTTTGCTTCCCAACCACTCATTTGCTTCCTCTCCTTTCTCCTTGCTATCCCTTACTTGCCCTTTTCTAATTTTCTTTCACTTCGCCCTTTATTCCCTTCCTATAATTTCCTTTTCCACTTTCCCCTTCTGCTCTCTACCCCAGCTAATACTCCCTTTCCCCTTATTCCCTTCACCAGTCATCACTTCCTTTTTCTTACTCACCTTTATTTATAATCATATTCCTAACTTCCCCTTCCTAATGAATCCTTATTTCCACTCTTATTATTATTCATTGTTCCCCTCGTCTCACTTCCCCCACGCTGCTCCGTCTCATTTTTCATTATTTACCCTACTTCCTCTTACTTACACTCAGATCGCCTACTTCCCCACTCCTTATTTTTCCTTACTCTCCCAGGAGAAGTAAGGATTTTTTATTTTGGACAAAATCGGGATTTGCTTAAAACATAATTAGATGCAACTGAAATGTAATGCAAATCAAGAATTTGTAATAAAAATTTCGATCGAGACTAGATAATCATCTTTTCAATTGAGACTCCGGATTCTATAACCACGCATAAAATTTGCCTAGCCGCTTCAGGCCGCTCGAGTTCGCCCCTGATGACTTGAAAATCAGTTTTCGAAAATTTAACTTTTTAAAACATCACTTTGTAGAAAATTTCATAGCGCA
>JAAAKG020122696.1:0-14999 GCA_010014905.2 Druon quercuslanigerum
AAAAGATTTTAAAGATTTTATGTTATTTTAATAAATTTCATGAAATATTTAAAAGCTTATATTTTTGAATTTTTAAGTGATTTTAAAAGCTTTTTAAGGATTTTAAATTTTTTGTGGTATTTTAAACTATTTCAAGGATTTTTAAAAAGATTTTAATATTTTTAAGGATTTGTAATATTTTCAAATATTTGAAATGATTTTTAAGGAATTTAAACGCATTTCACGAGATTTTAGAAGATTTAAATCAGTAACTGTTAATGATTTAAAGGGGCTCAATATTATTCATTTAATTTCCAAGAAAATCAAAGGATTTTGTAGAAGTCTAAATATTTCAGGGAATTTCAAGAAATATTATCAGATTGCATTTGAATGCATTTTTAAGGAATTTCAACGCATTTCACGAGATTTTAAAAGATTTCCGAGGATTTCTGTAATTTCTAGTCATTTCGAAGGCTTTTGATATTATTTATTTATTTATCCTGCTGAATTAACTAAATTTTCTTAAAGCCATTATAATCAATTTAACAGGATATCATAGGATTTGATAAAAGTTCAAGTACTTCAAGGGATTTTAAAATATTTTAAAGGATTTGTAATATTCATAAATATTTTTGAGGAACATCAACGCATTTCGCGATATTTTATAAGATTTCCGAGGATTTCAGTTATTTTAAATTATTTTAAAGACGCTTAATATCATTAATTTATTGATTCTCGAAAATTGATTGAAATGCCATAAAGGCATTATAATCAGATTTTCAGGATATCAAAAAATTTGATAGAAGTATTTGATAGAAGATATAAAAATAATTATCAACATTATCTTTATAGATTTTAAGAAATTTTAATGAACTTATATTGACAAAACTTTCCGGGATTTCCAAATATTTTTAACGATTTTTAATTTTTATAAGTGCTTTCTAAAGCAATTGCAACGCATTTCTCGAAATTTTATAGGATTTCCCAGGATTTCAATAATTATAAATAATTTTAAAGACCCTCAATATTATTGAATTCTTAAGGAGATTAAATGATTTAGTAGAATTTCAAATATTTCAGGGCGTTTCGGTGAATAAAATCAGATTTTATGCAATTTTATGGGATTTCAAGCAATTTTAAAGATTTTACGTTATTTTAATAGACATTATGCAATTTTCAAAAATTTACAAAATTTCAAAGGATTTAAAAGATTTTTAAGGACTTGTAAATTTTTTTAAATATTTTAAAGGATTTTAAAGGCCCGATCGGAAAGCCGGGCCAGTGTCAATTCGGTACCCTATCAGTCCCCAATTGAGTTGTATTAAATTAATTTCATTTCTGGGTTTATCTATATTTTTAATTTAATTTAAAATAGGATTCACCAATCTTTCTTTTTATTCTTCGTCATATAAATCATTTGTTTCAGAACATAAAATAGTTAAAGAAACATTGACACACAATTATTATTTTTTTAACACTATATTTCATACACACATATTTATTATAAATAATAACTGATATCTATAGAATATAAGTTTATGTTGCAATTAGGTTTGTAATTTTCATTTTTAGGTTAGGTTAGGCATTGTGCTCTTCTTAAATTTTGGCATAATTTCATTTAACTTAATTATTATTTATCAACACTTTACACCAAAATGCGGCTGTCAAAACCACTCTGACACCAAATAGGGCCATTGTTTATTTCCCTTGACATGTACTAGGTGGCGTTGCAAAACGGGCAACCTAGTCTAGCACGACTCTGAGCCATGAAATAAGCCCTATCAGGGCCAGACCATGCCAGCGCTTCGGGGCCAGATTGGCAATAGGGCAAATATATGGGGATTTCTGCGAGGGTATAAGCAGATTTTATGTAACTTGACAAGATTCCAAGAGATTTTAAAGAATTTAAGTTATCTCATTAGATTTTAAGACATTTTAATAAGACGGTATTTTGAAAATTTAAAGGGATTTCAAAATATTTTGAAGGATTCTTAATATTCCTAAATATTTTTCAGGATTTTCAACACATTTCGCGAGATTTTATAAAATTTATGAGGATTTCGGTAATTGAGCACCCCGATTCCAGAATCGGACATAAATTGGTAAACTTAGAGGGAGATTGGCCCCTGGCAACTAAAAATCGAAATTTAAAATTTTGATTTTTCAAGAATGCATTTTTACAGGAAATTAGATGGCGCGTCTTTTTTCCTATGGCAAAAAAGTTTAACCTTTTATAGTTTCCGAGATAAACATAATGATGATGTTTTTTCTGAAAACGATTTGTAATAAATTTTGGTCTCTCGCTCGTCGTTACAGCTACAGTTTTTTGAATTTTTTGATGAAATTTAGATACTATACTCTCCGAAGTATCCTTAGAACGATTATATTAGCGCAAACTGTATACCATTAATTGTAACAAAATAAAAAATTATTTTCTAGGCCATTCTGAATGCAATTCCTTATAATCTTTAATTGCTTCGTTTATCGAGCGAAGTTTGAGCAAATATAAACTTTCTGAGGAGAAGTTGTTCAGAAAACTATAAGGAAGTTTTCCGTGAAAACGTTTTTTCAAAAAACTCAATTGGTAATAAAATGCGAATGCAAAACTTGGAGCGCCAACTAAACTCTTCTAGGCGACAGGCATACGGGCGGACACAAATGTAGGTACGCAGGTAAATAATGCGAAAGTTCAGAATAATATGAAAAGTATCGAATTATGATATTTTTAAAGAGTTTGAATACTTTTATAATGCACAATTGAATAATGTATATAATAATATAGCAATAAATATAAAATAATAAAATATTATTCATGTGGAATGTATTCTATGGAATCCTCACCCGTGAATTCTTAAAAAATTCTATAGAATTTACATACAGTTCATGTAAGGATTATATCAAATGCATTTTACAAGAATAATTCTTTAGATTTTATTCAATTTGTTTCCAATTATTAAAATCAAGAAAGAACTGTTTACACATTTCACTAACGTTATTTCTGCGTAGTGCGTTTCCTAGCACGAAGTACCCTGTGATCCTTTTTACATTTCGAAAGAAAGAGAATTCCTTCCACTATGAGTTGCACGAAATATTATTTAACTCGCGGAACGATGTGAATACTGTGGTATCCAAAAGCACAATGATCAATTTAATTCAACAGAATCTGCAACTAATATGATGCTAGAAGAGCTAAAACGAAATTTGATGATCATCTAATATAACTCTAAATATTCCTTTGTTTATATTTTTATTCCCTTGCTATCTGACATGGATTGTTACGCATCGCGCGCTCCAAGTTTTGCATTCGCAATTATTTACCTATTCAGTTTTTTGAAAAAAGTTTTTTACAGAAAACTTCCTTATAGTTTTTTGAAAAACTTCTCCACAGAAAGTTTATATTTGCTCAAACTTCGCTCGATAAACGAAGCAATCGAAGATTATAAGGAAAACCAAAAACTGTAGATGTAACGACGAGCGAGAGACCAAAAATTAATTACAAATCGTCTTCAGAAAAAAAACATCATTATTATGTTTATCTCGGAAACTATAAAAGATTTAACTTTTTTACCAGAGGAAAAAAGATGCGCCATCTAATTTCCTGTAAAAATGCATTCTTCAAAAATCAAATTTTTAAATTGCGATTTTTAGTTGCCAGGGGCCAATCTCCCTCTAACTTTACCAAGTTATGTCCCGTTCTGGAATCGGGCTGCTCAATTACCGAAATCCTTAGAAATCTTATAAAATCTCTCGAAATGTGTTGAAAATCGTGAAAAATATTTAAGAATATTAGGAATCCTTTAAAATATTTTGAAATTCCTTAAAATTTTTTAAATATAGTCTTATTATCATGTCTTAAAATCTAATGAGATAACTTAAATTCTTTAAAATCTCTTGAAACTTCAAGAGATTTCAAAACATTTAATAAGATTTGCAATATTTAAAAAAATTTTTAAGGATTTTTTAGAAATTTTATCGCATTTCACGAGATTTCCTATAGATTTCTGAGGATTTCAGTAATTTGATATGCCTTTAAAGGCGCTTAATATTATTGACTTAGTTATCTTGGAAAATTAATTAAAATACCTTAAAGGCATTTTAATTAATTTTCCAGGATGTTAAGTGATTTTATAGAAGTTCAAATATTTCACGGGATTTCGAAAGATTTTAAAGGTTTTTCAGGGAATTAAAAAAAATCATTTTTAAATATTTGAATTAAGAAATTTAACAAAATTTCAAAGAACTTCAAATGATTAAAGATATCTTAAAAGATCCCAAGGAATTTCAATTTTTAAATTGAAGGTTTTTAAAATGATTTCAAAGGATTAAAAATATTTAATATTTAAATGATTCCAAGGATTCTTCAAAAGATAAAAAAAAAAGTTACAGAAATTTCATGGAATATCATCATATATATATTCTAATGAAATTTCAAAGAATTTTTCCACAATAATTGAAAAATTTGAAAGTTTTTGAAAGATTTGGCAGATTTTAAAATATTTTAAGGTATTTCGAGAGATTGGAGGGCATGAAAGATTTTTTGACCACAAAATTATTCAATATTTTTTAGCTTGATGATTCTTTGAACTATATTTACGAAATACAACCTTAGTGGTGATGAATACATAAATAATAAAGACACCATAGCTGATCTACTTTTCTGGATTTTAATAGAGATGAAACAGAAAGTAAAAATAACGGAAACCTTTTAAATAAATGGTATAATATTTTAAAATGAATTTTCATCCCAAAAAGTTTAATTTTAAAAAAGTTCATTTTCAGACAAAAGATATACATTTTTAAAAAAGAAAAATGAATTTTCTTATACAAATTGTGTAGCCTTTTCATGTTTGTTTTTTAAAAATTGAATTTAACAAAATAGTTAAATTTTCAACAAACTAATTAAGCTTTCAATAAAATTTTTAAACTCTTGATATTTTAAGTAAAAAAGATAAATTTATATACACTTACACACAAGGAAAAAGACAAATATTTTACAAAATAATTGAATCCTCAACTAAATGGATGAATTTTCATCAATAACAACAAAATTATGTAAGAAAAAAATATTTTATGAAGGAAGTTTATTTTCTATCAACAAAGATTCAATTTCAATGAAATATTTAGATTTTCAAGAAAGGAATATAAATTTTTAACCAAAAATTTAACTAGAAAAGACGATTTTTTAACAAAATAGGTAAATTCTTAACCAAAATAAGGAATTTTCAAAAAACAAGATGAATTTCTTCCGACAGTTGAATGTTCAACTTTAAATTATCATTTTTCATGCAAAATGGAAATATTTTTATTTTCAGATAGAAAATTTACTTTTCGCTAAACAGGGAATTTTCAAGAAAATAGTTAAATTTTGAAATAAATAGTTTCATTTTTAACCAAATATTTAAATTTTCTAACAAAAAAGTAAAATTTTTAACCAAAACCTGATTTTTCGACAAAAAGTAAATTTTCAAGTAAATAGTTTAATTTTTTAGTGAATTTGTTTGTCAAATTTAAATAAGACAATAAATTTTAAAGCAAAAAATAAAAATTTTAACGAACTACGTAATAGTTAAAATTTTAACAAAAAATTTTTTAATACCAAAAAAGACAATTTTTTGACAACATAGTTGAAATCTCCATAAAAACTAATTCAGTTTTAACCAAGCAGTTGCATTTTTTACCAAAGCGGATGAAGTTTAAACCATGAAAATTAATTTTCTACGAGATAATACAAAATTTCAAAAATATGGATAAGTTTTCAACCAGGAAAGATCAAATTTCAATTTAAAATATGAATTTAAAAAATATATATATATACACTTTTAGATAATAAAATTAATTCTCAATCACAAAAAACAACATTTTTATCAAAATAGTTAAATTTTTAATAAAAGGGATGACATTTCAAATGAAAATAATTAATTTTAAAAAAGTCATGAATTTAGCCAAGTAGTAATGAATTTTCAAGCACTAATTTTGTTTTTTTTTTTATCAAGAAAGAAGTTTTCGCCAAACAAGGAATTTTCAAGAAAATAGTTAAATTTTGAAATAAATATTTTCATTTTTTAACAAATATTTAAATTTTGTGACAAAGTAGTTAAATTTTCAACCAAAAATCTGATTTTATGACAAAAAAAGAAAATTTTCAAGTAAATAGTTTAATTTTCTAGCGAATTGTTAAAGTTTCAAGTTGAAAAATCAAGTTTTTTAGAAAGCAGTTAAAGTTTCAACAGAAAATATTGCGCACAACCAAAAAAACTTTTTTGCCAAATTTAAATAAGACACTAAATCTTCGACCAAAAAATAAAATTCTCAGCAAACTACGTAATAGTTAAAATTTTTACAATTTTTTTTTTAATCTCAATAAAAAAAACAGTTGCGCTTTTCAACCAGGAAAGATCAAATTTCAATTTAAAACATGAATTTTAAACAAAAATATAAAATATTTACATTTTCAGATAAGAAAATTAATTCTCAATCACAAAAAAGATTTTTATCAAATTAGTTTAATTTTCAACAAAATGGATGAATTTTCAACTTAAAATAATTAATTTTAACAAAATCATGAATGTAGCCTAGTAGTTCAATTTTCCAGCACTAATTTGCCTTTTTATCAGTAAGATTAATTTTCTATTTTGTAATCACCAAATAGTTGAATTTTTAACAAAAACGGATCGATTTTCAACAAAAAATTAAATAGTCCAGTTCTCAGTTAAAAATTTAATTTTCAATAAAAAATAAAATGAATTTTCAATTAAATAGTTGCATTTTCAACAAACTAATTAAATTTTAATACCAAATAGTCGCATCTTTAATCAAAAGATATGCATTCCGAAAAAAAATATTATGCTAGATAAAAAAAAACTTTTAACCAAGAATGGTTAGATTTTCCTATTGAATTCTATTAATTTAGTTCAAATTTTAGCGGAAAACCAGAGTAAGCTTCAATGTGGACAAAATGAATGAATGAATTTGAAGCTTATAATATAAAATCTCTTGTAATCTTTAAAAAATTAGTACTTTTAAAATTTTTCTCCATTTCCCAGTAAAAAATAAAAAAAGCGAGTGTGAGTTATAAAATGTTTGGGGGTGGGTCAACCGGTGGCTTCGCCATCCTGTGGATCCGCGTCTGCCTCTCCCTTGATTCGGTCCATCCACTGGACTGCAAGAAAATTCAGGACTGATCGGAACGCCGACGGCAGCTTCGACCACCGCCTTAATTCCGACGGGATTGCCTGCCAATCTCGCCTCCTTATAATTCATTAAAATTCTTTTTGCCCTCTGAAAACGTGATGGATTTTGTTTTCAATTTAGTAGATCCCTGCTGCGACTACTGCCGTCCTCTTATATCCCTCGTGGAATAGCAATGAGACTATGGTCGGTGGCATTGACTGTTTTATGAAATGGTCCTCCTGGCTTAAGTCTATGCAACCGGATTCTCTCTCAATGCCACATCTTGCCTGATACATGCTGAGTTAATCGTTTTTTTTTTATATTTGTAATTATTATTATTCAAGAAAATGGACCTATAATTTGGGAGATGCTGTAGGTGGTACACTCTAAACTGGAATCAGTCAACACGTGATGGAGTTTTGACTGAATCAAATAATGCGGATTTGGTGACTGGTAAATGAGTGAATAGTGACTTTCTGAATCAGCCAATTCGATTTATTGGTGATATCAGTAATTTTAAATGATTCAATCTGTTGAATTTTTGATCAATTAAAATACTACCTTAAGCACATACATGCTAAGTTATTCCTTTTTTTGTAAAAGAGAATGGATCTGTAATTTAGGAGAAGCTATAGCTGGTACACTCTAAACTTGAATCAATCAAAAGTGACTGATTTGAAGTCAACTTTGACTGAATCAAGTAATGCGGATTTGATGACTGATGAATAAGTCAAACCTACGTTTCCAAATCAGTAGATTTAACTCATAAATGAAATCATTCATTTTTAATGATCTAATCTGTTAAATTTTCTACTAATTAAGGGTCTGATTTAAGTTTATACAACCGAATTCTTTTCCAATGTCACATATTGCTTGATACATAAAGAGTTCTTGCGGTTTTTATATTTTTTAAATTTTTATTAAAGAGAATGAATTTGTAAGTTGAGAGAAGCTGGTACACTCTAACATTGAAGAAGTAAAAAAGTGACTGATTGGATTCAATATTCACTGATTTAAATAATATGGATTTAATCACTGATAAATGAGTGATCATCACTGAGTTGAATCGACTAATTCGTACACTCACGTTTGACTCATCAGTAATTTTCAATGATTCAATCTGCTGATTTTCTCACCAACTAAAGTCTCACCTTAGGCTTATGCAACCGGATTCTCTCTCAATGCCACATCTTGCCTGATAAATGCTGAGTTATTCCTTTTTTTTATAAAAGAGAAGGGATCTGTAATTTGGAAGAAGCTGAAGTTATAGGACACTCTAAATTTGAATCAGTCAAAAGTGAGTGATTCGAAGTCAATTTTGACTGTATCAAGTAATGCGGATTTAGAGACTGATGAATAAGTCAAACGTGCGTATCCAAATCAGTAGATTTAACTCACAAATTAAATCAGTAATTTTAAATGATCCAATCTGTTAAATTTTTTACTAATTAAGGGTCTGCCTTAAGTTTATGCAACCGGATTTTTTTTCCATGACACATCTTGTCTGATACATACTGATTTATTGGGATTTTTTTTTATTAAAAAAGAAACTTTATTGAAGAGAATTCATTTGAAATGTGAGAGAAGCAGCAACTGGTAGACTCTAACATTGAATCATTAATTAAGTGACTGATTCAAAGTCAATTTTGTCTTTTGGCTTGACAATTTTGACCGGATTCTCTTTCAATGCTACATCTTGTCTGATACATACTGAGTTATTATCGTTTTTTTAATGTTATTAAAAGAGAATGGGTTTTCAAATCGTGAGAAGCAGCATCTCGTATACACTCTAACATTGAATCAGTAAAAAAGTGATTGATTTGAAGTCAAATTTTACTGATTTAAATAATTTGGATATAAAGACTGATAAATGAGTCAAACGTGAGTGTACAAATTAGTCTATTCGACTCACTGATGATATTAGTCATTTTTAATGATTCAATCTATTGAATATTTGACTACTTAAAATATTACCTTAAGCTCATTAAGGTCCATTTCGACTGAATCAAGTTATGCGGATTTGATAACTGCTAAATAATTTAAACGTGGATTTTCAAATCAGTATATTTAACTCACAATTGAAATCAGTCATTTTAAATGATCCAGTCTGTTACATTTTCTACTAATTAAGGGTCTGCTTTAAGTTTATGCAACCGGATTCTTTTTCAATGACACATCTTGTCTGATACATACTGATTTATTGGGATTTCTATAAAAAAAACATTTAATTAAAGAGAATGAATTTGTAATTTGAGAGAATCAGTAGCTAGTACACTCTAACTTTAAATCACTGAAAAAGTGACTGATTCGGATTCAATTTTTACTGATATAAATAGTACGGATTTGGCAACTCATAAATGAGTCAAACATGAGTGTGCAAGTCAGTCGATTCAACTCACAGCTAATATCAATCATTTTGAATGATTTAATCTGTTGAATTTTTGACTAATTAAAGTCCTACCTTAAGATTATGCAACCGGATTCTCTCTCAATACCACATCTTGCCTGACACATACTGAGTTATTTTTTAATTTTAATTTTTATCAAAAAAAGTGAATCTATAATTTAGGAAAAGCTGCAGGTACACTCTAAATTTGAATCAGTCAAAAGTGACTGATTCGAAGTAAATTTTGACTGATTTACATAATACGGATTTAACGACTTATAAAGGAGTCAAACATGAGTGTACGAATCAGTCAATTCTACTCACAAATTAAATCAGTCATTTTAAATGATCCAATCTGTTAAATTTTCTACTAATTAAGGGTCAGACTTAAGTTTATGCAACTGAGTTTTCTTTCAGTTCCACATCTTCTCTATTACATACTGAGTTATTGCGTTTTTTTTATTAAAAAAGAAACTTTATTAAAGAGCATGCAGCATACAGCAGTTTCTACACTCTAACTTTGAATCAGTAAAACAGTGACTAATTCAAAGTCAATTTTGACTGATTATATAATACAGATTTGACGACCGATAAATGAGTCAAACGTAAGTGTACGAATCAGTCGATTTAAATTACTGATGATTACAATCATTCTAAATGATTCAATCTGTTGAATTTTTGACTAATTAAAGTCCTACCTTAAGCTTTTGCGACCTGATTCTCTTCCAATTTCCTGATACATACAGAGTTATTAATTTTTTGATAGAGGAGAATAGATCTGCAATTTGGAAGAAGCTTTAGCTAGGATACTCTAAATTTGAATCAGTCAAAAGTGACTGATTCGATGTCAATTTTAACTAAATCAAGTATTGCGGGCTGACTGCTGATGAACGAGTCAAACGTGTCTTTCTGAATAAGTCGATTTAACTCACAAAGAAAATCAGTCATTTCAAATGATTCAATCTGTTAACTTTCCTACTATTTAAGGGTCTGCCTCATAAGCTTATACAACCGGATTCTCTTTCAATGTCAAATATTGACTGATACATAATGAGTTCTTGGGGTTTTTATTTTTTTTAATTGTTATTATAGAGAATGAATTGGTAGTTCGGGAGAAGCTACAGCTGGTAGACTCTAACTTTGAATCTGTAAAAAAGTGACTGATTCGAAGTCAATTTTGACTGATTTAAATAATACGGATTTGACGACTAATAAATGAGTCAAATGTCAGTGTGCGAATGAGTCGATTCAACTCACTGAAGATATCAGTCATTTTATATTATTTAATCTGTTGAATTTTTGTCTAATTAAAGACGTACCTTAAGATAATGCAACCGGATTCTCTCTTAATACCACATCTTGCCTGACACTTACTAAGTTATTTTTATTTATTTTTTTATAAAAAAGATTGGATTAAAAAGTGACTGATTCAAAGTCAATTTTGACTGATTTAAATAGTAAGGATTTGGGAAATAATAAATGAGTCAACCGTGAGTGTCCGAATCAGTCGATTCAACTCACTGATGATATCAGTCATTTTACATAATCCAATCTGTTAAATTTTCTACAAATTAAGGGTCTAACTTAAGTTTATGCAACCGGGTTTTCTTTCAGTGCCACATCTTGTCTGTTACATACTGAGTCATTGGGTTTTTTTTAATTGAAAAAGAAACTTTATTAAAGAGAGTGCATTGGAAATTTGAGAGAATCAGCTGCTTGTACACTCGAATTTTGAATCAGTAAACAAGTGACTGATTCGAAGTCAATTTTGACTGATTTAAATAGGACGGATTTGGGAAATAATAAATGAGTCAACCGTGAGTGTGCGAATCAGTCAAGTCTCCCTCAAGCTTATGCAAACGGATTCTCTCTCAAGGCCATATCTTGCCTGTTACATACAAAATGATTCGTTTTTTTCTTTCTTTTTTTTAAAGAATGGATCTATAATTTAGGAAAAGCTGCAGGTGGTACACTCTAAATTTGAATCAGTGAAAAGTGACTGATTCGAAGTCGATTTTGACTGAATAAAATAATGTTGAATTCATGATTTTTGATGTTTGATT
Source organism: Druon quercuslanigerum (assembly GCA_010014905.2). Classification (NCBI taxonomy): domain Eukaryota; kingdom Metazoa; phylum Arthropoda; class Insecta; order Hymenoptera; family Cynipidae; genus Druon; species Druon quercuslanigerum. The sequence goes on from JAAAKG020122696.1 coordinate 11,599, forward strand.
TTTCGATAAATGAGTCATGCGTGACTTTCCGAATCAGTCGATTTAACTCTGATTAAATTAGTAATTTTAAATGATTTAATCTGCTGAATTTTTCACCAATTAGGATCTTGCTGAAGCTTATGCAACCGGATTCTCTTTCAATGACAATTATTTCTTAATACATACTAAATTATTATTTTATTTTATTATTTTTTTAAAAAAGATTACGTCTTTAATTTGAGAAAAACTACTGTTGGTACGCTCTAAATTTGAATCAGTCAAAAGTGACTGATTCGAAGGCAATTTCGACTGATTCAAATAATGTGAATTTAATGACGCCTGAATTAGTCAGACGTAACATTCCAAAGCAGTCGATTCAACTCTCTTATGAAATCAGTAATTTTAAATGATCCCGTCTGTTGTGTTTTCTACTGATTAAGGTCCATTTTTAACCAAAAATGTAGTTTAATTTTCAAATGACGAAATTAATTTTTAATGAACTTTCAGTAAATTAGTTAAATTTTTTACATAAAAAATTAATCTTGAAATAAAATGATGAATTTTAACTCAGCAATCATTTTTCCATCAAGAAAAATAATATTCTACTACAAAAAATAACTTTTTCAACGAAATACAAGAATGCTCAAACAAGAAGATGAATTTTCGACAAAAAAAGATTATTTTTCAAATAAAAAAATATTTTGGAATTAAATAGTTGGATATGAAACCAACTATACATATATAATTTTTAATTAAAATTATGCATTTTTAAACAAAATAATAAAATGTTGACAACAAGAAAATATTAATTTTTTATAAAAAAGATAAGTATTTTCCAAAAAAATAGATAAAGAGTTGAATTTGCTACTGTAAAGGGTAAATTTCGAACCAAAAATAAAATATTTAAATGTTAATTTAACAAAATAATTTCTAAACAAAAACTAATTTCTCTATTAATTATAAAATTTTTTTACTGAAAATTAAAAGACATAATGAATCCTTAACAACAAAAAAAAAGGTTTTTAACAAAGTCCAACTTTCAACCAAGATGTTAAATTTTTAAAGAAAAAGGATGTATTTACTGCCAAAAAGTTCAATTTTCTGCTAAAAAGACGAATTTTCAACCAAATAGCTGAATCTGCAAAAGAAAAAAGATAATTTTCAACGAAAAATAGAATACCGTTATTTTCAGTTAAAAAATTAATTTGCAACAAAATAGTTAAATTTTTAAACGTAAAAATGAATTCTTAGCTGAATCGACAAATTTTCTACAATAAAAAAAAGGAATTTTTAAGAAAGTACTTCGAATTTTAATGAAGTAGTAGAATTGTCAATAAAAACATGTATTCGCAACAAAAAATTTAATCCGTAGTTGATACATTAAAAGAAAAATCTTTTTATTTAAAATCGAAAACATTTGATATTTTAAACAAAAAATATTGATCTTTTTAATAAAATAAATAGTGGACAAAGTCTAATTATAAAGTAAATAGTTAAATTCTTAATAAAAAACGATGAATTCTTAACAAAAAATCTAATAGTTGATATCTCAATTTGAAATTTAAAAAAAAAATTGAATTCAACCAAAAAAGTAGAATTATCAGGAACATAGTTTAATTGTCTACGTTCCAAATAGGTTAGAACGAAAGCAGATCCATTGTTCACTAAAAAAAAGAATATTTCAAATTATATTGAACAAAATAAATTTTTAACGAAAAAAAACGAATTTTCAACAAAACAGTTCATATTTTACAAAAAATATTAATTTTTAAATAAAGTTATTAATCTTTAAACCAAAAAATAAATTTTAACAAAGTTGTTCAACCTGTAACCAAAAATTTGATTTTTCAATAACAAAAAGATCATTTCTAGACAAAAAATGTAAAAGTTGATATTTCAACCAAAAATATCATAATTTAAAAAGAAACAATAGAATTCAACCCAAATTGTAAATTTTAAACCCAGAAGATTTATTTTTTAACAACAAAGACGAATTTTGTTTAGTCAGTAACGTCAGCGGGCCGAATCAGTAACTTTCGCTAATTAAATCAGTGATTTTTAAATTCAGTAATTAATTATGTCATTTTTTTCTTTAAAGCCTTAACTTTCAATGAGTTAACCAATCATTTATCGTTAAATTTAATAATTAATTCAAGTGTAGAAATGTGAAGAATTTTAATTTAGAAATAATTTTACTATATTTTTATAGCAGACAAATCAGTCACTTCTATTGACTGAAAATAGGTAATTTCAAGTGACTCTTTGACTCAGCGAGCAATATTGACTGAATCATATTTCAAAATATGTCAGTAGGAATGACTGATTTTGCAGTCAAAGCGTGGTTTATTAATTTAATCAGACAAATTTTGACTGATTTAAATTTTCAATGTATCAAGATAGAAATATTGAGTTTTAACATTTGAAAATTATTTAAACTCGAGATCAGTACGAGATGTATATCAGTATGAGGTGAACACCAGTACGAGGAGAATACCACTTACCAGTACAAACTGAAAAATAAAAAAAATTGACTGGCTTTTAAAGCCAAAGTTCCGAAGTGTTTTTATGAGTTGGAAATATTAAGACAAAAATTATAATTAGTCTCTTAACACTGAATTTCTTCGTCTGAATTAAATAATTTACAAAATTTTCTTTGACATGAGGATGAAATTTTTTCTTCCTGTAGCAGATTATCATTGTTTAAGGAATTAAATTGCTTTCTACTTTTTTAATTGTTCTTCAATTCCTACAAATTTTGTTTTCAGAACTGTCTAATGATTCATTCTACTATTTTTCATCAAAAATATATTTTACTTGTTTTCACGAGAAATGTTATTCAGTACGAGATGAATACATTTTTGACAGGTTAGGCTTGGATATTAAAGTAATTTTTCATAAATATAATAATTATCATAAATATAATAATAATTAAAATATAATTTATGCGCTGGTGTTATTGCATTAAAAATAAATATTTCATCTTGAATTTCACACCGCTTCACACACCGCTTCACACCGCTCGAGTTTGCCCCTGATGACTTAAAAATCAGTTTTCGAAAATGTAACTTTTTAACAGATCACTTTGTAGAAAACTTCATGGCGCATCTTTTTTCTTTTGGCAAAAAAAGTTTTATCTTTCACCGTTTCTGTACAAAATCAAAAAAACTTCATTTTTTAGACCAGCAAATTTACTAAATATTTTCACTTCAACTCGCTACGAAAGACAAAGTTTTTTATATTTTAAGATAAAAATTAAACACAATACCTTTCAAACTGTCCTTAAGATAATGTGCAATTTAAAATTGATTTATTTCGTCAAATAAAAAATCAATACATTTTTTTGGTAATCAGTATCAAAATAACGTTAGACAATTTTCAAACGCTTCGTTTATCGAGGGAATTTTTAGTAAGCCCAAGCTTTC
>JAAAKG020122718.1:0-14998 GCA_010014905.2 Druon quercuslanigerum
ATATTTTAATAATATTGATATAGACCAGGAGACAAACAAAATTAACATCTAAAATTAATAAATGAATATTTCCTGGTGAATAAACCTAAGATCAACAGTTAAAATATGAATTCATGTTTAGAAAAAGAAAAATCTTACAAGTATCAAGGATGCCATCGTCATCCAGCTTGTGAGGAGGTTGTGAAGACAATTTTCTCGTTTTTCCGTAGCTCAGTTGGTATGAGCATCAGACAGAAGGTCCTGGGTTCAGATCCCAGCGGAGATAGAGACATTTTTTCACAATCTTGAGATTTATCAATAATTTAATAATATTGATAAATACCAGGAGGCAAACAAAATTAACATCTAAAATTAATAATTAAATATTTCCTGGTTAATCAACCTCAGATCAACAATTAAAATAATAATAATAACTAACGAAAAATAAAATTAATAAAAATAAAAATACTATTTGGTAGGAAATAATTTTTTCATAACTTGTATTATTTTGGATTTTTGCATTCTCACAATAATTTACTCTGAAAAAATAACATAATATCGTAGAGTCTAAAGTTTTGAATTATTTGAAAAAGAAAAATATTTGAATAAATTTTTTAAGTCTATATAAAAGACGCTTGCTTTCTATAAAGCAAAATTTACGAGCTTAGGGAATATAGTTAGCAGCAATCTGTTGTACTTTGGGGATACTTTGATCGTTTAACTTGGATTTTGGCTTAATTTGCTGATGTAGAATATCTTCCAGAAGTGAATTCTCTTTGAGATTATCAGTCACGCGATTCTTGAGAGGGACCAAATTACCTAATTAAGAGAGCTAATTAACATAATTACTTCAGAACGGGTTTATTTCTGAATAGAGTCCAGTTTTCTCTTATTTTTAATCCTAGATAAATATAACTTTTGATTATGAAATTCAAACTTTTAATTAATTTAATTATTATTTCTTCTTTAATTTAATTATTTTCTTGGTGACTCAACTCCTTGATTAAAAATGAATTTGCTTATTAAAAATTCATATTTTCCGATTGAAAATGCAACTATTTAAAAATCCATGTATTTTTAAAAAATTTATCTCTTTTATTGAAAATTTCCAATCTTGCGGTTGTATTACATTTTTTGTTGAGAATTAGTCTTTTTAGATCAAAAATTCAACTACTTTGTTAAAAATTTAATTATTTTTTTTTAATTCAACTGCTTTATTTAAAATTGACTTTTTTGTTCAAAATTCCTTTTTTCGTTTTGAAAATTCAAGTTTTTTTTACAAAAAATAAGTCCTTTGTCTTAAAACTACAATAATAATCTTTTTGTATAGAATTTTTTTTCTTTTTGAAAATTTACCTTTTTGCTTAGGGAATTCTTGAATTTCATTCAAAATTGATCTATTTTTGGTATTGATTAATCCTTATTTTTAAAAATCCCTCTTTTTTTTGTTGAAAAGTAAACTTTTTAGTTGAAATTCTCGAATTGTATTTAAAATTCGTTTTTTTTCGATAAAAAATTATTTTTGTTCCACATTTTTTCTTTCTCTCTTGAAAATTCAACGTTTTGTTTGAGAATTCTTGAATTTTATGAAAAAATTGTTTTTTCGGTAGTAAATGAATATTTTTATTTAAAAATTTATCTTTTTCGTTAAAAACTCAATAACCAGGTTTTCAGGTTGAACTGCTTTACTGAAAAATTAACAAAAATGTCTTTGTTGTTTAAAAACTCAATTTTTTTATTGAAAATTTCTTAGAAATTTCTTGAATTTTATGAAAAAATCGTATTTTTTTGTACTAAATTAATCTTTTACTTTTAAAATTCATTTTTATTAAATGAAAACTCAACTTTTTTGTTTAAAATTCTTGAATTTTTATAAAAATTAGTTTTTCTTGGTACATTGTTTTTTTCTATTTGAAAATTAAGCTTTTTGGTTAGGTAGTTCTTGAGTTTGATTGAAAAAATGTATCTTTTTTTGGTAATAATAAAATCTTTTTACTTAAAAATCCCTCTTTTTTTTTTGAAAAGTCTTTTTTGATTATGAAATTCAAACTTTTAATTAATTTAATTATTATTCCTTCTTCAATTTAATTATTTTCTTGGAAACTCAACTCTTTCATTAAAAATTAATTTGTTTATTAAAAATTTATATTTTCCGATTGAAAATTCAACTGTTCAAAAATTCATGTGTTTTTGAAAAATTTATCTCTTTTGAGAATGTGCTCGCGCAGCGGGCAGATTTTTCGTTTTGAAAATTAAAGCTTTTTTACAAAAAATAATTCTTTTGTCTTAAAACTAAAATAATAATCTTTTTGTTTAAAAATTCGCTTTTTTCGATAGAAAATTAGTTTTTTTTTTAAATGCATTATTAACTTAAAGATTTAAGAACTAGGTTTTAAAGTTCAACTACTTTTTTAAAAATCAAAATCAAATATTTCCTTACTCTCTTAAAAAATCAACGTTTTGTTTGAGAATTCTTAAATTTTATATTTATTAAAAAAATTAGTTTTTCTCGGTAAAAAATAATCTTTTTGATTAAAAAACTTTTTTCTATTTGAAAATTTAGCTTTTTGGTTAGGGAATTCTTGAATCTGATTAAAAAAATATCTATTTTTGGTATTAAATTAATCTTTATATTTAAAAATCTCTTTTTTATGTTGAAAAGTAAACTTTTTAGTTTAAAATCTTGAATTGTATTAAAAATTCGTTTTTTTCGATAGAAAATTAGTTTTTTTTAATGCATTATTTAGTTAAAAACTTTAGAATTAGGTTTTAAGTTGATATGCTTTCTTAAAAATCTTAAATTCTTAAATTTAATTAAAAATTCGTTTTTTCGGTAGTCAATTAATCTCTTTATTTAAAAATTTATCTTTTTCGTTAAAAATTCAACAACCCGGTTTTCAGGTTCGACTGCTTTACTGAAAAATTAACAAAAATGTCTTTGTTTTTTAAAAATTCAATTTTTTGATTGAAAATTCTTGAATTTTATGAAAGACTCGTCTTTTTGCACTAAATTAATCTTTTTGTTTAAAAATTCATCTCTTTTAGACGAAAATTCAACTGTTTTTGTTGAGAATTCTTGAACTTTTATCAAAATTAGTTTTTCTCGGTAAAAAATAATCTTTTTGTTAAAAATTTTTTTTCTATTTGAAGATTTAGCTTTTTGGACAGGGAATTCTTGATATTGATTAAAAATTTATTTATGGTATTAAATTAATTTTTCTATTAAAAAAACCCTCTTTTTTTGTTGAAAAGTAAGCTTTTTAGTTGAAATTCTTGAATTGTATTAAAAGTTCGTTTTTTCGGTAGTCAATTTAACTTTTTATTTAAAAATGTATCTTTTTGATAAAAAATTTAACAACCAGGTTTTCAAGTTGAAGTGCTTTACTGGAAAATTTACAAAAATATATTTGTTTTCTAAAAATTCAATTTTTTTATTGAAAATTCAATTTTTTTAAAATGAAAATTCTTAAATTTTGTGAAAAATTCTTGAATTTTATTGAAAATTCTTGAATTTCATGAAAAACTCGTCTTTTTGCACTAAATTAATCTTTTTGCTTAAAAATTCTTCTCTTTTAGACGAAAATTCAACTTTTTTGTTGAGAATTCTTGAAATTGATTAAAAATTTATCTATTCATGGTATTAAATTAATTTTTTTATTAAAAAATCCCTTTTTTTAAAGTAAATTTTGTAGTTGAAATTCCTAATTTGTATTAAAAATTCATTTTCTTTTCGATAGAAAATTATTTGTTTTTCTTAAATGCATTATTTAGTTACAAATTAAAGAACTAGGTTTTAAAGTTAAAATACTTTCTTAAAAATCAAAATCAAATTTTTTCTTGCTCTCTTGAAAATTTAACGTTTTTTTGAGAATTCCTGAATTTTATTAAAAATTAGTTTTTCTCAGTAAAAAATAATCTTTTTGTTTAGAAATTGTTTTTTTTTTATTTAAAAATTAAACTTTTTGGTTGAAATTCTTGAATTGTATTAAAAATTAATTTTTTTCGATAGAAAATTAGTTAGGATATAGAAAATTCAATAGTTTGGTAAAAAATTTGGCTATTTGTTTAAAAATTCATGTATTTTTTAAAAATTTATCTCTTTTATTTAAAATTTAAAATCTGACGATTTTTAACTTTTAGCTATTAAACTTTTTGATGAGTATTAATCTTTTCAAATCAAAAATTCAACTGCTTTGTTAAAAATTTAATTATTTTTTTTCAAAATTCAACTGCTTTATTTAAAATTGACTTTTTTGTTGAAAACTCCTTTTTCCGTTTTGAAAATTCAAGTTTTTTTTTACAAAAAATAAGTCCTTTGTCTTAAAACTAGAATAATAATCTTTTTATTTAAAAAGTTTTTTTCTATTTGAAAATTTAGCTTTTTGGATAGGGAATTCTTGAATTTGATTCAAAATTTATTTATTTTTGGTATTAAATTATTCTTTACATTTAAAAATCTCTTTTTTTTGAAAAGTAAACTTTTTAGTTAAGATTCTTGAATTGTGTTTAAAATTAGTTTTTTTCAATAGAAAATTATTTTTGTTCCAAATTTTTTCTGTCTCTCTTAAAAATTCAACGTTTTGTTTGAGAATTCTTGAATTTTATTAAAGAATTGTTTTTTCGGTGGTAAATGAATATTTTTATTTAAAAATTTATATTTTTCGTTAAAAACTCAACAACTAGGTTTTTTAAGTTGAATTGCTTTACTGAAAAATTAACAAAAATGTCTTTGTGTTTTAAAAATTCAATTTTTTTATTGAAAAATTTTTAAACTTTGTAGAAAATTCTTAAATTTTATAAAAAAACTCTTATTTTTTGTGCTAAATTAATCTTTTTGTTTAAAAATTCATGTCTTTTAAATGAAAACTCAATTTTTTTGTTGAAATATTTTGAAATTTTATAAAAATTAGTTTTTTCGGTAAAAAATAATCTTTTTTTTAAACATTGTTTTTTCCATTTAAAAATTTTGCTTTTTGGTTAGGGAATTCTTGAATTTGATTGAAAAAATATATCTATCTTTGGTAATAAATTAATATTTTTATTTAAAAATTCCTCTTTTTTTTGAAAAGTCTTTTTTGATTATGAAATTCAAACTTTTAATTAATTTAATCATTCTTTCAGCTTCTATTCAATTATTTTCTTGGAAACTCAACTCCTTGGTTGAAAATTAACTTTTTTATTAAAATTTTATTTTTAAAATAAAAAAAAAAATTTAGAGGAAATTAAATCGTTCAGTAAAAAAATCAGCTTTTTTTTAATTCTTTGTTTCTATTTGAAAATTTAACTTTTTGGTTGAAATTCTTGAATTGTTTCAAAAATTCGTTTTTTTTCGATACAAAATTAGTCTTTTTTTAATTCATCATTAAGTTAAAAATTTAAAAAGTAGGTTTTAAAGATGAACGACTTTTTTAAAAATCTGCTGCTTTACTGAAAAATAAACAAAAATGTCTTTTGTTTTTTTATTTTCTATTTTTTGTATTGCAAATTCTTGAATTTTATGAAAAACTCGTCTTTTTGTACTAAATTAATCTTTTTGTTTAAAAATTCATCTCTTTTAGATGAAAACTCAACTTTTTTGTTGAGAATTTTCAATTTTTTATCCAAATTAGTTTTCTCGGTTAAAAATAATCCTTTTGTTTAAAAAATTTTTGTTTTTATTTAAAAATTTAACTTTTTGGTTAGGGAAATTTTGAATTTGATTAAAAATTTATCTTTTAATTGGTATTAAATTCATCTTTTTATTTAAAAATCCCTCTTTTTTTCAAAATCAACTTTTTGGTTGAAATTCTTGAATTGTTTTAAAAATTTGTTTTTTTATAGAAAATTAGTCTTTTTTTTAATGAATGTTTTATTTAAAAATTTGAGAAATAGGTTTTAAAGATGAACTACTTTTTTAAAAATCAAATTCTTTCTTTCTCTCTTAAAAATTCAACGTTTCGTTTGAGAATTCTTAAATTTGATTAAAAATTCGTTTTTTTGGTAGTTAATTATTCCTTTTATTTAAAAATTTATCTTTTTCGTTAAAAATTTAACAATCCGGTTTTCAAGTTGAACTGCTTTACTGAAAAATTAAAAAAAATGTCTTTGTTTTTTAAAAATTCAATTTTGTTATTCAAAATTCTTGAATGTTATGGAAAATTCTTTAATTTTATGAAAAGCTCGTGTTTTTTGTACTAAATTAATCTTTTTGTTTAAAAATTCATCTGTTTTAGATTAAACTCAACTTCTTCAATTTAATTACAAATTTATCTATTTTTGGAATTAAAATAATTTTTTATTAAAAAATCCCTCTTTTTTGTTGAAATTCTTGACTTGTATTAAAAATTAATTTTTTTCGATAGAAAATTAGTGAGGATATAACTTTTGATTACGAAATTCAAACTTTTAATTAATTTAAGTATTACTCCAGTTTCTATTCAATTATTTTTTTGGAAACTCAACTCCTTGATTGAAAATTAACTTTTTTATTAAAATTTTATATTAAAAATATAAAAAAATTTTAGAGGAAATTCAATCGTTAAGTAAAAAAATCAGCTATTTCTTTAAAAATGTATTTTTATGTACATTTTGATTATTTATCACTTTTATTGAAAAATTCAAATCTTTCGGTTGCATTAGCAGCTATTAAATTTTTTGTTAAGAATTAGTCTTTTCAAATGAAAAATGTTAAACAGTTAATTTTTTTGTTCAAAATGCAACTGCTTTTGTCTGAAAATTACAATAATAATCTTCTTGTTTAAAAATTATTTTTTTTTATTTGAAAATTTAGCTTTTTGGTTAGGGAATTCTCGAATTCGATTAAAAATTTATCTATTTTTCGAATCAAATTAATCTCTATATTTAAAAATCCCTCTTTATTTTAAATGTATTATTTAGTTAAAAATTTAAGAACGAGGTTTTTAAGTTGAACTACTTTCTTAAAAATCAAAATCCAATTTTTTCTTACACTCTTAAAAATTCAACATTTTGTTTGAGAATTCTTGAATTTTACTAAAAAATTGTTTTTTCGGTAGTAAATGAATCTTTTTATTTGAAATTTTATCTTTTTCGTTAAAAATTTAAAAACCAGGTTTTCAGGTTGAACTGCTCAATTTTGTTATTGAAAAATTTTAAATTTTGTAGAAAATTCTTCAATTTTATAAAAAATCGTATTTCTTTGTACTAAATTAATCTTTTTGTTTAAAAATTCATCTCTTTTAAATAAAAACTCAACTTCTTTGTTGAAAATTCTTGAATTTTTATAAAAATTAGTTTTTTCGGTAAAAAATTTTCTTTTTTTTAAACATTGTTTTTTTCTATTTAAAAATTTAGCTTTTTGGTTAGGGAATTCTTGAACTTCATTAAAAAAATGTATCTATTTTTGGTAATAAATAAATCTTTTTATTTAAAAATCCCTCTTTTTTTTGTTGAAAAGTCAACTTTTCGGTTGAAATTCTTGAATTATTTTAAAAATTGTTTTTTTTTTTTATAGAAAACTAGTCTTTTTTTGAAGCACCATTGAGTTAAAAATTTAAAAACTAGGTTTTAAAGATAAAATACTTTTTTAAAAATTAAATTTTTTCTTTCTCTCTTAAAAATTCAACGTTTTGTTTGAGAATTCTTGAATTTTATTAAAAATTCCTTTTTTCGGTAGTCAATTAATCTTTTTATTTCAAAATAAATCTTTTTCGTTAAAAATGCAAAAATCCAGGTTTTGAAGTTGAACTGCTTTGCTAAAAAGTTAGAAAAAATGTCTTTGTTTTCTAAAAAATCAATTTTATTATTGTAAATTATTGAATTTTATGAAAATCTCGTCTTTTTTGTACTAAATTAATCTTTTTGTTTAAAAATTCATCACTTTTAGATGAAAACTCAACTTTTTTTGTTGAGAATTCTTGAATTTTTATAAAAATTAGTTTTCCTCGGTGAAAAATAATATTTTTGTTTAAAAATTATTTTTGCTATTTAAAAATTTAACTTTTTGGTTAGGAAGTTATTAAATTTGATTAAAAATTGATCTATTTTTGGTATTAAATTATTCTTTATATTTAAAAATTCCTCTTTTTTTGTTGAAAAGTAAACTTTTTGGTTGAAATTCTCGAATTTTATTGAAAAATTCGTTTTTTTCGATAGAAAATTAGTTTTTTTTAAATGCATCATTTAGTTAAAAATTAAGGAATTAGATTTTAAGTTGGACTACTTTTTCAAAAATCAAAATGAAATTTTTTCTTTCTCTTTTAAAAATTCAGTTTTGTTTGAGAATTCTTGAATTTTATTAAAAATTCGTTTTTTTGGGTAGTTAATTAATATTTTTATTGAAAAAGCAATTTTTTTTTAAATTCTTGAATTTTATGGAAAACTTGTCTTTTTTTGTAGTAAATTAATCTTTTCGTTTAAAAATTCATCTCTTTTAGAAGAAAACTCAACTTTTTTGTTAAGAATTTCTAAATTATTATAAAATCTAGTTTTTCTGGGTAAAAAAAATCTTTTTTTTTAATTTTTTTTTTTTTTGAAAATTTAACTTTTTAGTTAAGGAATTCTTTAACTTGATAAAAAATGTATCTATTTTAGGTATAAAATTAACCTTTTTTTTAAATCTCTCTGTTTTGTTTAAAAGTCAATTTTTTGGTTGAAATTCTTGAATTGTATTTAAAATTCGTTTTTCCGATACATTATTTTTTAATGCATTATTTAGTTATATGTTTAACAACTAGGTTGTAAAATTGAACTACTTTCTTCAAAATGAAAATCAAATTTTTTCTTTCTCTCTTGAAAAATCAATTTTTTGTTCGAGAATTCTTGAATTTTATTAAAAAATTTTTTTTTCGCTAGTCAATTAATATATTTATTTAAAAAATTCATATTTTTTGTTAAAAATTAACCAACCAAGTTTTCAAGTTGAAATGCTTTACTGAAAAATTAACAAAACTGTCTTTGTTTTTTGAAAATTAAATTTTTTAATTAAAAACTCAATTTTTTATTGAAAATTCTTGAATTTTATTAAAAATTCTTGAATTCTGTGTAAATTCTTGAATCTTATGAAGAACACGTCTTTTTTTTACCAAATGAATCCTTTGGTTTAAAATATCATCTCTTTTATATGAAAACTCAACTTTTTTGTTAAGAATTCTTGAATTTTTATAAAAGTTAGTTTTTCTCGTTAAAAAATAATCTTTTTGTTTGAAAATTCTTTTTTTCTATTTGAAAATTTAGCTTTTTGGTTAGGAATTCTTGAATTGGATTAAAAATTTATCTTTTTTTAATATTCGTTTTTTTTCGTTAGAAAAGTATTTTTTTTTTAAATGCATCATTTAGTTAAAAATTTTAGAACTAGGTGTTAAAGTTAAACTACTTTCTTAAAAATCAAAATCAAAATTTTTCTTTCTCTCTTAAAAATTCAATGCTTTTTTTGAGAATGCTTGAATTTCATTAAAAATTCGTTTTTTTGGTAGTCAAATATTCTTTTTATTTATAAATTTATCTTTTTTGTTAATAACCAGGTTTGCAAGTTGAACTGCTTTACTAAAAAAATAAAAAAATATCTTTGTTTTTTAAAAACTCAATTTTTGAAATGAAAATTCTTGAATTTTATGAAAATCTCGACTGTTTTGTACTAAATTAATCTTTTTGTTTAAAAATTCATCTCTTTTGGACGAAAACTCAACTTTTTTGTTGAGAATTCTTAAACTTTTATAAAAATTAGTTTTTCTCGGTAAAAAATAATCTGTTTGTTTAAAAATTCTTTTTTCTATTTGAAAATTTAGCTTTTTGATGAGGAAGTTCCTAAATTTGATAAAAAATTCATTTATTTTTGGTATTAAATTAATTTTGTAATTTAAAAATCCCTCTTTTATTTTTAAAGAGTCAATTTCTTGGTTGAAATTCTTAAATTTTATTTAAAAATTCATTTTTTTATAGAAAATTAGTTAGGATATAACTTTTGATTATGAAATACAAACTTTTAATTAATTTAATTATTATTCCCGCTTCAATTTAATTTTTTGCCTGAAAATTCAACTCCTTGATTGAAAATTAATTTGTTTATTAAAAATTCATATTTTCGGATTTAAAATTCAACTGCTTTAGAGGAAACTCAATCCTTTAGTGAAAAATTTGGCTATTTGTTTAAAAATTTATGTATTTTTTCAAAATTTATCTCTTTTATTGACAATTTTTAATCTTGCGGGTTTGCTATCAGCTATTACATTTTTTGATGAGAATTAGTCTTTTCAGATATAAAATTCAACTACTTTGTTAAAAAAATAATTATTTTTGTTCAAAATGCAATTGAAACCTTTTTTCGTTTTGAAAATTCAAGTTTTTTTTACAAAAAATAAGTCTTTTGTCTTAAAACTACAATAATAATCTTTTTGTTTAAAATTCTTTTTTGATTTGATTACAAATTTATCTATTTTTGGTATTAAATTAATCTTTATATTTAAAAATCCCTCTTTTTTGTTGAAAAGTAAACTTTTTAGTTGAAATTCTTGAATTGTATCATAAATTCATTTTTTTCAAAGGAAAATTATTTTTTTAACTGCATTATTTAGTTAAAAATTTAAGAATTAGGCTTTAAACTTAAACTACTTTCTTAAAAATCAAATTTTTTCTCACTCTTTTAAAAATTCAACGTTTTGTTTGAGAATTCTTAAATTTTATTAAAAATTCCTTTTTTCGGTAGTCAATTAATCTTTTGATTTAAAAATTTATCTTTTTTGTTAAAAATTCAACAACCAGGTTTTCAAGTTATTTGAGGAAGTTTTTTAGGCCATAGGAAAAATAGAACATTGCTTAAAAAGTTCAATTTATAAGTCTCACTTTTCTTGGAGTGTGGTGAGGTCATTCGATAATGTCGGAATTTTCTCTTGCTCTGAAAACGAGAGAGGAAATGGAACTTTTTAGTTTAGTAGATCCGAGATCGCTGCTCTGCGCCTGGAGGCGAAAGCGCCACTATTTTATGATCAAATATTTTCGAGTTTCTGATGTTGCTGATTCGTCTTTTTTATTAAATTTAGCTGTTTTTTTTTCAAAAATTCTGTTTATTGAGCATACATTACCCTCCACCACTCCTAACATTTCCAACTTTACTCTTATTTTTTTTCCAAACAATTTCCCTTCAATATTTACCCCTTTCCTCGCTTCCCCAGGTACCACTACTCTTCCCCTAATTCTCTTCCTTTCACTCACTTTTCACAGTTTCCTCCCCACTCATTACCCCTCACTTCCACACACTTCCACTAACTCCCCCTCATTTTTTCTGATTTGCACCTACCTCCCCTTCAATCATTTCGCCTCTCTTTCCTAACCTCCCCTATCACTCATTTTTTCTCACACGCCTTAAGTCCTTTAATCTAATTTCTCCTTTCCTAGTTTCCCGTACTTCCCTCATTTTTACTCACTTCCACTAATTCCCACTTATTACTTTCCGCTAACGTCCCATAACTTCCACTATTTCCTCTTTCCTTGTTTATCCCAACTACTCTACTTCCCCACTCTATAGTTACTCTCACTTTAACATTTATCTTATACTAACTTTCCCTACGTTATCCCCACTTACTTTCACTAACTTTTACTAGTTTCACTCCCCTTGCTTTCTCTCACTTCTCCTACTTTTCCTAATTACATTTTTCCTAATTTACTTTCACATCTCCTACGTTCTTTTGCTCATTTCCCTTTACTTCACCTACTCCTCCATCCGCCATTTTCTTTCTGTTCCTCCACTTCTCTTCCCTTCATTTCTTCTTATTTCCCATACTTCTTATCTCATCATTTTCCTTAATTTATCATATTCTTTCCCCCCTGATTTCAGCTTATTTCACATACTTCCTTTGACTTACGTTCCTTCTACTTTCCCTTCAATTTCCCTACTTACCCTCCTATCATTTCAACTTAATAACCCTAGTTCCACTACCGTACTTTTCCTTCGCTTCTGCTAATTATCCCTTATTTCTTCTACTCCTCCTTTCCTCACTTATTATCACATACGCACCGCCATTCTCGCTCTACTACTCCAGCTCCCCTTATTTCTTCTTTGCTCTTATATCTTATATTCTCTTATATCCCCCTTAGTTTCCCTCATTTCCTTTGTTCCTCCTATTTCCACTTATTTCCCCTCATTTTCAATACTTCTGCTCTCCAACTGGCACTTCCCTAATTTCTCCTCCACTCACATCGCTTCCCCTCATTTCTTTTCATTTCCCATCATTTTCCTTACTCCACCTTCACTCACTTCACCGCACTTTCCCTATGTCGGTTGCACTCGCTCCCCTTTTCCCCATTTCACTTTATTTTCCCTTATCTTCTCTACTAACACCATTTACGTCTACTCTTGTACTTGCGCTTTCTTACTTTCTTCTCTATTCACACCCTATCCTCTTATTTCCTCTGATTCCCTTTTTCTCACTCTGCCTTTATACCTTCCCTTCATTTCCTCAATTCCCCTCCCCCCATTTCCATTTACATTTCCTACTTACTCTTCCCTACTTGCGCTTCTCTAATGTTCCCTCTAATCACTTTCCTTCCTCTCATTTTCCTTACATCCCATTCCCTTATTTTCCCTTGCTTATTTACCTTTCTTTCTCCAGATTCGCCCACATCTTTCCCTTATTTTTCCTAATTCCTCTTTCCTCTTTTCGATTCACTTTATTTACTCACGCTCCCCTACTTTTGCTTCCCTAATTTTCCTGGTACTTATATTCCTTGTCTTTTACCCCTATACTCACTTCCCTTTCTCTCATTTCCCTCTACTCACTTTCCCTGATCTCTTTTCCCCTACACTCCCTACCCTCATTTTCCCTCACTTGTTCCATTCACACTCTCCTAATTTCCCCTACAGTCACTTCCATCCTTTTTTTTCCCTTACTTTCCCTCCTCTTTTTTCGATTCACTTTCCACACTGACTAATTTTTTTTCTACTCATTTCCCTTTCCGTCATTCCCCCTAAATTCTCTTACACCATTTCCTCTCAATTCTCTAACATTTCGTTCTCCCCCCCCCCCACCAATTACTTTTCTTTCCCTCATTTTCCCTACTTTACGTCCCCTCTTTCTATTCCTTTACCGACTCACTTCTCTTCATCACATTTCGCTCTACTCACTTTCTTTCGTCGCTATTCCCCTACATCGCCTTCCTTCTTTTCCCCTTGTTTTTCGTTATTTCTCACCCTTATTTTCCATTCACTTGCCCCACTCACGCTCCCCTACTTTCGCTTTTCTAACTTTTCCTCTACTTACTCTCCTTTCTTTGATTTCCCTCTGCCCACTTCCCTCTACAAACTTTCCTTTCCCTCATTTCTCCTACATGCTCTTCCACCATTTTCCCTCACTTCTCCAACTTTTTGTTCCATAATTTCCCCTTCCCCACTTCTTCCCCTTCCTCTCATTTTTCCTAATTTCCCTCTCCTCTTTTCCATTTATTTTACCTACTTACTTCTCTTCATCACATTTCATACAACTCACTTTTCTTCCTCACTATTCCCCTAAATTCCCTTCCTTCATTTCCCCTTATTATTTCTACTTTCTCTCTTCTAATTTCCTATCTCCTCTCTTCCCTTTCTCTTATGTTCCTTCTTCCTCTTCTCTAATTTTCCCTGACTTTCTTCACATCCGCTCTCCCATATTCGCTGCCCTCATTTCCCTTCACTCCCCCTTTTTAGGAGATTTATTATGGAACTTAAAGATGAAGTACAGAATGCTTGATCAAAAGTTTTCTATTCACTGTGGATTTTACACTAAATTAATCTTGAGTCGCTCTGCGGAAAATGAACCTTGTCTTTTTTTTAAGTTTCTCTAGAAAAAGTGACCCAAATTCTCGGAAGACTAAATCCGCTTTGTAAGAAGTTGTAAAGCTGAACAAAATTGTCTTTAATAATATCATCATAAAGAGATGAGATTTTAACTTAGTAAAATGACTCTTTCTTCCATAAAAGATTAATTTTCGACTAAAAAGATGACTTTAGCAAAATAGTTTAAATTTTCCATAAAATATTAAAATTTTAGCAAACTGTTTAATTTTCTGCGTACAAAATGTAGAATTTTCAATTAAATTGTCAAACTTTTAATAGACTTTTTTTTGTAAAACCATTTTAATTTAAAATTGCTTGGTTTCATCACATTCTAAAAATGCTACAAGATTGTAATTCTTTCCATTAAATATTAACCGTAGGGGAAAATTAAAACTTGTTATGGGAAAATAAGATAATTTTGAAAATGAAATTTGTGGGGTTTTATTTTTGGAAAATTTTCAACCATGAAATAATTGGACTATGTCACTGAATCCTAATCTAATATTTCCCATTTAACTGTCTAATAATTAATTCTAGGAAAAAGGATAGTAATGCACTTTTAAGGAAACAATAAATCTTGATAACCACTAACGAAGTTAAGAAAAACTCTTTAATTGTAACGCCGCTTAAGGTAAACTTATTTACCTCGAATAATCTGTTCCCCTGCAGCAAGCGAAAAAAAAGAAAAAAACCATCCTGATGAGGAAAATGAGAATTATATACCGTTCTGGGGACAAAGTTCGGTAACTTTCTCTAATAAGATAGTCTCTTCACGGACTCAGCTTTCACGCAAAAGTGGATTGGTTTCTGCTTCTATTTGACTTTTACTCGACTCTTTCCAACTTCATTATCCGGTCATATCACAAAGTTTCCAGATTTATAAAAAATGAACCAATTTCATAATTTGAAATTAGAGAAGATTCCTAATAGGGTTAATTTTTGGAAGATGTTTTTAGCTTTTAAATATTTTAACGTCTTTTTGTCTTTAAGATTGTTTAGAAGTTGTCCTATTTTCGCAGGTGGTTTAAATATGGTTCGAATGTTGTGTTTGTTGAGAATTCTTCCTATTTGTTCTGTGACACCTTGGATGTAGGGTAGGACGATGGTCGTTTTTTGTCGTGTATTTTCTTATTGCTTTATCAATTTGTTTGATTGTGTAATCATTCTGTATTAGGATTTTTTTAACGTTTTGTAATTCCTTTTGTAAATTATCTTTATCTGTTATGGAGACAGCTCTGTATACAAGGGAGTTGATGA
>JAAAKG020122729.1:0-14998 GCA_010014905.2 Druon quercuslanigerum
TCCCTCGAATTTTAATATTCCGGAATTTTCTAATTTAGCAATTTCATTTTTCGACAATTTTATTTTTCGAAAATTATGCAATTCGGGAATTATTTTCAAATTTGGGAATTTTACAGTGTCGGGAATTTTATTTTTGGGATTTTTCAGTCGTTCCATTTTATTATTCGGAAATTTTAATGTTCGGGAATTTTTCAATTCGGTAATTTCATTTTTCGGCAATTTTATTATTTGGGCATTTCAAAATTCGGGAATTTTCCAGTGTCGGGAATTTTATTTTTCGGGATTTTTCAGTCGTCCCCCAGAATTTTAATATTTGGGAATTTTCAATTCGGTAATTTCATTTTTCGACAATTTTATTGTTCGGAAATTATCAAATTCAGGAATTTTATTTTTCGGGACTTTTCAATTGTTCCATTTTATTATTCGCAAATTTCAATTATCGCGAATTGCGTAATTCAGTATTCTTATTTTTCGACAATTTTATTGTTCGTAAATTTTATTTTTCGGGCATTTTCGA
Organism: Druon quercuslanigerum; assembly: GCA_010014905.2. Lineage (NCBI taxonomy): Eukaryota > Metazoa > Arthropoda > Insecta > Hymenoptera > Cynipidae > Druon > Druon quercuslanigerum. The sequence goes on from JAAAKG020122729.1 coordinate 518, forward strand.
ATTCGGGAATTATATTTTTCGGGATTTTTCAGCTGTTCCCTAGAATATAAATATTCGGGAATTTTCCAATTCAGTAATTTCATTTTTCGGGATTTTTCAGTTTTTCCAAATTATTCTTCTTAATCAAAAATTTATTATTGTAGGTTAAAAATTCAGTGAAAGGAAAAAAAATCAACTATAATCTTAAAATTTTATTTATTCTGTTAATAAATCAACTACTTTCTTAATCTTACATTTTCTGATAAAAAATTCAACAGTTTTGTTGAAAATTCGTCTTTTTCGCTTACAAAATCAACCATTCGAAATTTTCTTATTAGAGAAGTGTCACGAGTTAGAAAAACTTTGTCCCCCTTGTATGTGACAATTTGTGATGTTAGGGTATACGTTAGGGTATAAGCCGCTTCAGTGATTCAATCAATAGAATATCTATTTTATTATTTTCCATCCCTCTTCAGCACCCTCCACTCGACGCTCTTTTAGGCGCCAGGATGGCTGCGTCCTTTAGAGCGTCTGTCGTACTCTCCTCTGATGCTATCCTCTCAGGGTCGATATTCCACGCAGTCAACCCCCCACCCCCTCCCTCATTTTCTTAATCTCATTACATAATCAGAATTTATCAAGAAAGGGAGCGTACTTAAATTATGTAACAACTCGGGGGGGGGGGGCTAATACATTGAAAAATTATTTTCTTACTATATAATATACTATAAAATAAATAACATAATAATAATATAATAAATAATAATGTAATAATAATAAATTTTATCAAAGTTGTTCAATTTTCAATAAAAAATATAATAGTTACATTTTTAACTATAAAATTTATTTTTAACAAACTAATGACATGCTCAAACAGAGCTGAATTTTTAATAAAAATCATTAATATTTAACTGAAATACTTGAACTTTTAGCTGAAAAAAAATTTGTAACAAGGAGATTAACTTTTAAAGAAAAAGATCATTTTCTACAAAAAAGTCGATTAAAACAAAATTTCGTAAATTTTCAACGGAATTTTTAAACTAAAAAGCTTAGTTTACAACGAAAAATAAAATTGTTAAAATTTCAATTGAAGAAATTATTTTCAACCAAACTGAAGAATTTTCAACTGGATCATTTGAATTTTATGACTACCTCAAAGATGAATTTTTATTCATAAAGATTAATTTTCTACATAAATTTTGAATCAAGTTATTTCATTTTTAAATAAAAAATATCAAGTCTAACCAAATATTTGAATATTTATTGAAAAATGATACAATTTGAAGCAAAAATAGAATAGTTAACTTTTCCATTTAAAATTTAATTCGCAACCAGAAAAGAACGAATTTTTTATTAAAATCTTTGAATTTTCTACTAAAATATTTGAGGTTTTAGATAAGAAATGGATTTTCAACAAAATATTTAAAATTTTTTAAAGAGATGAATTTTTAATGAAAATGATAAATGTTTAAGTGAAATACTTTATTTTTAATTGAAAAGAAAAATTTGTAAACATGAAGATTCTAAAAAAGTCGATTTAAAAAAAAGACGTAAATTTTCAAATAAATATTTGCATTTTTAATTAAAAAAGAGAAATTTTTAAATAATTATTTTAATTTTTTAATAAAAAATATCCATTTTCTACCAAATAGTTCAATCTGTACTAAAAATTAATAATTTTAAAGCAAAAATAGTTTCGTCGAGTTTTCCATTTAAAATTTAATTCTGAACAAACAAAAAAACTAATTTTTATCAAAATCTTTCAATTTTCTATTAAAATATTTAAATTTTTAGATAAGTAATGGATTTTCAACAAAATGTTTAAAATTTTTGAAAGAGATGAATTTTTAATGAAAATGATGAATTTGTAAACACGAAGATTAACTTTCAAAGAAAAATATTATTTTCTACCAAAAAAGTCGATTTAAAAAAAAGACGTAAATTTTAAAAGAAATATTTGCATTTTTAATTGAAAAAGAGAAGTTTTAAAACAAATATTGTGATTTTTGAAATAAAAATATCAATTTTTAAGCAAATTTTTGAATCGTTATTAAAAAATGATACATTTTAAAGCAAAAATATAATAGTTGAATTTTCCCTGCAAAATGTAATGCTCAAACAGAAAAGACGAATTTTTATCAAAATCGTTCAATTTTCTACTAAAATATTTGAATTTTTAAATGAGAAATGGATTTTCAACACATTGTTTAAAATTTTTAAAAGAGATGAATTTTTAATAATAATGATTAATGTTTAACTAAAATACTTGATTTTTAATTGAAAATAAAAATTTGTAAACACGGAGATTACCTTTCAAAGAAAAAGATAGTTTTCCAGAAAAAAGTCAATTTAAAAAAAAGACGTGAATTTGAAAAGAGATTTTTGAATTTTGAATTATCAAAAGTATTTAATAAAATTAAATTAAATTAAAATTTAAAATTAATTCATTTTTATAATTTCATAGCTAAAATATTAATTAAAGAATAATGCTTCCAAATGTAAAACTGCTTACCTACAAGATGTTTAATCAATTTAAATTTAAATTTAAACATATTTAATAAAACTTACAGATCTGGAATTTAATTAAAAAAACTGAAATTTACTTTTGATCGTAGTAAAATTCAAATTTTTATTATTTTAATAATTGTTTTTAATTTCGAAAATAAATTTATTGACGATTTTACTTTATTATAATTCGGATTCAGAAGAAAGAGGCTAAAAATCTCCGTTAAAAGTCAGAATTTATCTCAATTAAAATGTTTCCTTTTCCGAATTCCATAAAAAAAGTAATTTTTAGAGTAAAAGTAGTATCTCAAAGAGGAAATATTTTGAAATAATAATAGATTAGTTGAACTTTTATTTTAAAAGAGATCACTTTTAAACCAAAAATGTAATAATTAAATTTACTTTTAATTTAATTTGAATTTGAATTTGAATTTGAATTTGAATTTAATTATTTAAATGTATCATTTTTCAATGAAGATTCAACTATTGAGTTAAAAATTGTTATTTGTGATTCAAAAATTAAAATAATTGTTTAAAAATTTACCTTATTTAGAAAAATGGGGAAAAATTAGGTAAAAAATGATATTTTTCTTTGAAAGTCAATCTGCGTGTACACAAAGTTTTATTCTTAATTAAAAATCAAGTATTTCAGGTAAACATTTATCATTTTCATTGAAAATTCATCTCTTTTTAAAATTTTTAAAACTTTGTTAAAAATCCATTTTTTATCTAAAAATTTAGATATTTTAGAAGAAAATTAAAAGATTTTGATGAAAATTCGTTTTTTTTTGTTCAATTTGAAATTTTAAATAGAAAATGCAAATATTTTATTTTTGCTCTAAAATGTATAATTTTTCAATAAAGATTCAACTTACTGGTTAAAATTTGATATTTTTTATTCAAAATTTAAAATAATTGTTTTAAAATGTATCTTTTTTTAATGAAAAATGCAAATATTTCTTTTCAAATTGACGTCTTTTTTTTAAATCGACTTTTTTGGTAGAAAATTATACTTTTCTTTGAACTTCAATCTCCGTGTTTACAAATTTTTCTTTTCAATTAAAAATAAAGTATTTCAGTTTAATATTTATCATTTTCAATAAAAATTTATCTCTTTTAAAAGTTTTAAACATTTTGTTGAAAATCCATTTCCTACCTAAAAATTTAAATATTTTAGTAGAAAATTGAACGATTTTGATAGAAAATTTTTTTTTGGTTAGGCATTACATTTTGAATGGAAAATTCAACTATTCTATTTTTGCTTTAAAATATATATTATTTTTCGATCAAAATTAAATTATTTGGTAGAAAATTGATATTTTTCATTCAAAAATTACAATTATTGTTCGAAAATTTCTCTTTTTTAATTTAAAATACTAATATTTCTTTTAAAATTTACGTCTTTTTTTTAAATCGACTTTTTTGGTAGAAAATTATACTTTTCTTTGAACTTCAATCTCCGTGTTTACAAATTTTTCTTTTCAATTAAAAATAAAGTATTTCAGTTTAATATTTATCATTTTCATTAAAAATTTATCTCTTAAAAGTTTTAAACATTTTGTTGAAAATCCATTTCTTATCTAAAAATTTAAATATTTTAGTGGAAAATTGAAAGATTTTGATAAAAATTTGTTTTTTGTTTGTTTTAGAATTAAGTTTTGAATGGAAAATTTAACTAAACTATTTTTGCTTTAAAATGTATTATTTTTCAATAAAGGTTGAACTATTTCGTAGAAAATTAATATTTTTTATTAAAAAATTAAAATACTTGTTTGAAAATTTCTCTTTTTTATTTACAAATCAAATATTTATTTTAAAATGTAAGTCTTTTTTTTAAATCAACTTTTTTGGTGGAAAATGATACTTTTCTTTGAACTTTAATCTCCGTGTTTACAAATATTTCTTTTTAATTAAAACTCAAGTATTTCAGTTAAACATTTATTATTTTCATTGAAAATTCATCTCTTTTAAAAATCTTTAACATTTTGTTAAAAATGCATTTCTTATCTAAAAATTCAAATATTTTAGTAGAAAATTGAACGATTTTGATAAAAATTCGTCTTTTTTGTTTAGGCATTACATTTTGAACGGAAAATTCAACTATTCTATTTTTGCATAAAATGTTTTATTTTTTAATGAAGATTTAACTATTGAGTTAAAAATTGATATTTTTGATTCAAAAATTAAAATAATTTTTTAAAAACTTATCTTTTTTAATTAAAAATACTAATATTTCTTTCTAATTTACGTCTTTTTTTAAATCGACTTTTTTGGTAGAAAACGATACTTTTCTTTAAAATTAAATCTCCGTGTTAACAAATTTTTCTTAAAAAAAAAATCAAGTATTTTAGTTAAACATTTATCATTTTCATACAAAATTTTTTTTTTACAATTTTTAACATTTTGTTGAAAATCCATTTCTTATCTAAAAATTCAAATATTTTAGTTGAAAATTGAACGATTTTGATAAAAATTCGTTTTTTTGTTGTTGTTACGAATTACATTCTGAATGGAAAATTCAACTATTCAATTTTTGCTCTAAAATGTATCATTTTTCAATAAAGACTTAACTATTTGGTTAAAAATTGATATTTTTTATTCAAAATTTAAAAAAATTGTTTTAAAATGTATCTTTTTTTAATGAAAAATTCAAATATTTCTTTTCAAATTGACGTCTTTTTTTGTAAATCGACTTTTTTGGCAGATAATGATATTTTTCTTTAAAATTTAATCTCCGTGTTCACAAATTTTTCTTTTCAAATAAAAATCAAGTATTTTAGTTAAACATTTATCATTTTCATTGAAAATTCATCTTTTTATCAAATTTTTAACATTTTGTTGAAAATTCATTTCTTATGTAAAAATTCAAATATTTTAGTAGAAAATTGAACGATTTTAATAAAAATTTCTTTTTTTTTTGGTTAAGAATTAAATTTTAAATAGAAAAATCAATTATTCTATTTTTGTTTTATACTGTATCATTTTTCAATGAAGATTCAAATATTTGGTTAAAAATTAATATTTTTGATTTAAAAATTAAAATAATTGTTTAAAAATTTTTCTTTTCAATTAAAAATCAAGTATTTCAGTTAAACTATTATCATTTTCATTGAAAATTAATCTCTTTTTAAAATTGTTAACAATTCTTTGAAAATCCATTTCTTATCTACAAATTTAGATATTTCAGTAGACAATTAAAAGATTTTAATAAAAATTATTTTCTTTTTGTTAATATTTAAATTTTAAACAGAAAATACAATTATTCTATTTTTGCTTCAAAATGTATCGTTTTTCAATGAAGATTCAACTATTTGGTTAAAAGTTTATATTTTTGATTAAAAATTAAAAGAAGTGTTTGAACTTTTTTTTTTATTAAAAAATGTACTTATTTCCTTCAAAATTTATGTCATTTTTTGAATCGACTTTTTTTGGTTGAAAATGATATTTTTCTTTGAGAGTTAATCTCCGTGTTTACAAAATTTTCTTTTCAATTAGAAATTAAGTATTTCAGTTTAACATTGATCATTTTCATTGAAAATTCATCTCTTTTTAAAATTTTCAACACTTTGTTGAAAATCCATTTCTTATCTAAAAATTCAAATATTTTTGTAGAAAATTGAACGATTTTGATAGAAATGTCGTTGTTTTGTGTTAAAAATTACATTTTGAATGGAAAATTTAACTATTCTATTTTTGATTTAAAGTGTATCATTTTTCAATAAAGATTCAACTATTTGAATAAAAATTGATATTTTTTATTTAAAAACTAATTTACTTGCCTGATAATTTATGTAGTTTGTGGAAAATTCGTATTTTTTTTAGAAAATTAATCTTCATGACTAAAAATGCATCTTTGAGGTATTTATAAAATTCAAATGATCTAGTTGAAAATTTATCAGTTTGGTTCAAAATTAATTTCTTTAATTGAAATTTTAACAGTTTCATTTTTCGTTGTAAAATAATCTTTTTAGTTCAAAAATTTCGTTAAAAATTCACGTAATTTTGTTTAAATCGACTTTTTGTTGAAAATGATCTTTTTCTTTGAAATATAATCTCCGTGTTTACAAATTTTTATTTTCAGTTAAAAATTAAGTACTTCAGTTAAACATTTTTAATTTTTATTAAAAATTCATCACTTTTAAAATTTTTTAAGATTTTGTTAAAAATCCATTTCGTATCTAAAAGTTTAAATATTTTAGTAGAAAATTGAACGATTTTGATAAAAATTAGTTCTTTTTTTTGGTTAAGAATTAGATTTTGAATGGAAAATTCAACTATTCTATTTTTGCTTTAAATTGTATCATTTTTCAATTAAGATTCCAATATTTGGTTAAAAATTAATATTTTTCATTTAAAAATTAATTTACTTGCTTAAAAATTTATGTAGTTTGTGGAAAATTCATATTTTTTTAGAAAATTAATCTTTATGAATAAAAATTCATCTTTAGGGTATTTTAACAATTCTATTTTTCGTTGCAAATTAATCCTTTTAGTTCAAACATTTCAAATATTTATAATTTTAATTAAAAATTCAGCTCTGTTTAAGCATATAATCACTTTGTTGAAAATAAATTTTGTAATTAAAAATGTAACTATTATTTTTTTTTAGAATTTATAATTTTAAGTTAAAAATTTAACTCTTTGGTTCTACGTTCTAGGACTTTCTTACTTAATAATTTTTTTTTTGAAAATTATTTTTTTTTTAATTCATATTTTTAGTAGCAAAGTGATTTGCTTGGTTGAAAACGGAAAAACTTTGTTGAAATTTATACTGCTTTATTCAAACGTTTGTTAAAAATTTGCTTTTCTCAATTAAAACATTTTTTTTCAATGCAAAATTTAATTATTCCATTTTTGGTTTCAAAAATAAAAATTTTCTTATAAGATAAAAGTTTAACTAATTCGTTGAAAATTCGTCTTATTTTGTAAAAAAATTAATCTTATTGTTTCAAACTGTAATTACTTGATTAGAAATACATGCATTTCATTGAAAGTCAGTCATTTTTGGTTAAGAATAAATCTTGATTAAAAATTCAAATCTTTGGTGAGAAAATTATCTACTTTGTAGAGAATTCATTTCTGAAATATTGAGCCAAGATTTGGGAAAAAGTGTCTAATGATTCCTTCACCGAAGACGCACCTACACATTCATCGCAGGCTATTCAGCAATTTCTGCTGAAAAATAGAGACCTACCGATTTATCGCAGGCTATTCAGCAATTTCTGGTGAAAAATAGAAAAAGTCCTAAGGATTAAAAAAACTATTGTTTCTGAAGTTTGGAGCCAAGATTTGGAAAAAGTTTCTAGTGGTTCGTTCACCGACAACGCACCTACATATTAATTAATGTTTAATTAATTAAAAGATAAAGAAACTCCTCAGAATTAAAAAAAAATGTTTCGGAAATTTTAAGCCAAGATTTGGGGAAAAGTTTCTAACGATTTCTTCACCACAACAATGCACCTACCTATTAATCGCAGGTCATTCAGCAATTTCTGGTGAAATTCTTAATTACACATCTTAAGCAGCGCCCATGCAAACCTGACCTTTCGAAATCGACAGGCTTGCTGGAAGAAGGTTGTGATTTCTAAAGAAGAGTATTCTAAATGGAATATTGTCTCCGTGTTTAAAAAAATTTTAATATTTGTCGAAAACATTATATACTTTGTTGGAGAATTCGTTTTTTTACCTTGAAAATTTATATTTTTGGTATAAAATATAATTATTTAATAAAAAATTTAATTGTTTGGTAGAAATCTTGTTTAATCAGCTCAAATATTTTACTTTTTGGTAAACAATTTATATATTTTGTTGAGATATCGTCTTGTATACTAGAACATTAATCATCTTGACTCGAAATTTTACATTGTGAATTTGTCTTTTTGTGTTTAATTCAGATTTCTTCGTTTCTTAAATCTTGGAGGGGGGGGGGGGGTAGCCCCTCTTTGGATCCGCGCTGGATAGATGAAAGAGGACTATTGTTTTGGAAATTTTGAGTCAATATTTGGAGAAAAGTATCTACTGGTTCCTTCACCGAATACGCAACTACCTATTCATCGCAGGCTATTCAGCAATTTCTGGTGAAAGATAAAGAAACTCCTCAAGATTAAAAAAAATGGTTTCGGATATTTTAAACCAAGATTTTGGGACAAGTGTCAAATGATTCCTTCACCGCAACAATACACTTATCCATTAACAGCAGGCTATTCAGAAATTTTTGGTGAAAAATAAAGAAAGTGCTCAGGTTTAAAAAAACTATTGCTTCGGAAATTTTAATTCAAGATTTGGTGAAAAGTGTCAAATGATTCCTTCACCGCAACGATACACCTACCTAATAATCGCAGGCTATTCAGAAATTTCTGGTAAAAGATAAAGAAACTCCTCAGGATTAAAAAAAAATTGTTTCTGACATTTTAGGCCAAGATATAGGGAAAAGGGTCAACTGATTTCTTCATCGCAACAATTCACCTACCATTAATCGCAGGTCATTCGGCAATTTCTGGTGAAATTCTGAATTACACATCGTAAGCAGCGATTCGCTGGAAGAAGGTTGTGCTTTTTAAATAGGAGTGTTTGGGATGAAATATTATCGCCCTGTTAAAAAAACTTAATTAAAAAGACCGAATAATGATCGTTTGAAATCTGAAACGCAAATACTGGAAGACGGCCTTAAGCGCTTTCTCTGCAACCTAAAATTGAGAGAGCCTAATGGGACATTAATTTTGTGAAAGGGTTCAAAGCACGTATTAGGAGACACGCGTCACCGCTACCTCACTATTAAGACAGTGTTCGTGATGGTGTTTGGTGTTTGGTGTTTGGTGTTTGGTTGGAGTAGACAAGATTTTCATGCACGAGACATATGAGGGCTTAATATTTCAAAATGTTGGCAAGCTAGGCCAATACAGGAGCAACAGACGTGCCTGCTCATTTGAATAAGACGGCAATTAGTCCCGTTTATGGCCTACAGCTTCTGACAAACGATTACAAATTGTCCACTTTGCCAATCTCGACCAATTAGGCTTACACTCTTGTACTTAGTTCGAGTGTAAGCAACAGGGTGATACACATTTTTTGATTTTAAATTTTTATGCATATCGCCCGGAAATTGTATGGAATCCACAAAAAATATTAATTTTTTTAATGATATTTAGAGGTGGCGCAAACCCCATGAAGTTTAAGACGTATTTCCCATAAGAAGAGAAGATGATTTTTTTTAAATTAAATTTATTTTGAAAAAAAAAATTTCCTTCGCTCCGCTGGGAATCGAACCAGAGATCATCCGATCGCCGGTCGTGTCCTTTTCCCTTAAGCTACTAGAGAGATCGAAAGAAGAATCCTTTTTCAGAAATGCAAGTATTATTTTGCTAGGCAGAATTTTCAAGGAATCTCTATTATCATCAGAGAATAAGAGAAGGTCGGGTACTTTTCCATTAAGCTACTATAGAGATCGAAAGAATAATCCTTTTTTAGAATACACGTATTATTTTGACAATAAAATTTTTCAAGGACTCTTTATTATCATCGGAGAATAAGAGAAGATCGGGTACTTTTCCGTTAAGCTACTATAGAGATCGAAAGAAGAATCCTTTTTCAGAACTACAAGTATTATTTGGCCAGTCACATTTTTCAAGGAATCTATATTATTATAAGAGAATAAGAGACGGTTGGGTACTTTTCCCTTAAGCTACCAGAGAGATCGAAAGGAAAATCTTTTTTCAAACATACTCTAATAACTTTTCCAGTAAATTTGTCAAGGAATCTCTATTATCATCAGAGAATAAGAAACGGTTGAGTACTTTTTCCTTAAGCTGCCAGAGAGATCGAAAGGAAAATCTTTTTTTCAAAAATACTCTAATTATTTTTCCAGTAAATTTTCTAATGAATCTCTATTATTATCACAGAATAAGAGACGGTTGGGTGCTTTTCCCTTAAGCTACCAGAGAGATCGAAAGAAGAATCCTTTTTCAGAAATACACGTATTATTTTGCCAGTCAAATTTTTCAAGGAATCTCTATGATCATCAGAGAATAAGAGACGATTGGGTACTTTTCCCTTAAGCTACTAGAGAGATCAAAAGGAAAATCTTTTTTCAAAAATACTCGAATTATTTTCCCAGGTGTTTCAAGACAAATATTTTAAGTTACCTGTATTATCATCAGAGAATAAAAGAAATTATTAATGGCTTTTCAGACTAGATGGCGCTATAAATTAAAACTGGTAAAATTAAATTTTTTGCGAAAAAAGATTGTCTTTGCTTCGCTAGAAATCACACAACAGAACTTCCGATTCTCAGTAGTTTCTTAAGGAAAAAGCAAACTACTGGCAATCGGAAGTTCTGTGGATTGATTTCTAAAGGAGCGAAGGAGAAGATGTTTTTTCGGAAAAAATTTCTGTTATTCTCTGATGATAATACAGGTTACTGAAAAATTTTGTCTCGTAACACCTGGAAAAATAATTCGAGTAATTTTGAAAAAGGATTCTCCTATCGATCTCTCTGGTAGCTTAAGGGAAAAGTACCCAACCGGCAATCGGAAGTGCTGTTAATAATTTAATGCATTAATTTTAACTTCTGTTATTCTCTTATGATTATACATATTCCTAGAAAAATGTAACTTGTAAAACCTAGCAAAGTAATTCGTGTATTTTTAAAAAAAGTTCTCCAATAAATCTTTTTCCTAGCTTAATGGAAAATCATTTACCCGGCATTCGGAAGTTCTGTGATTCGATTTCCAGCAAAACGAAGAAGTTATAATATAGGGCAAGGTAACAAACGTATTTGTTTAAAAAATTAACTTTTATGGATTTTTTTTATGTTCTGGAATGTTTAAAAATATTCTGAGATATGTAAAGCTTGTTAAAATAAAAACACTTTCTTGCTTTAATAGCTTTTCTAAAAAACAGAAAATTATTATGTTCGTATGGTGTTGATTGAAAATAAATTTTGTTTTTTAATATCTGAATTTTTTTCAACATTTGTATTTTGTTGATGAAAATGAAAATCAATTTTTTTCATTCAACTTTTTGGTTAAAAATTAATTCTATATTTATTAAAATACTAAGTATCAAATTTTATCTTAATAATTAATCTTTTTTTGGTTGAAAATTTAACTATTGTGTTAGAAATTAATTTTTTGAGGTTAAGGATGATTCATTTTAATTGAAAATTCATCTTTTTGGTTAAAAACGTAACTATTTTCTTTAAAATTTCTTTTTTTTTTTAATGTCCTCTCTCTATTAAAAAAGTAAACTATTTTTGGTTTAAAGTTAAATCTTTTTAAATGAAACTTGAGAAAAAAAACAAGGTTCAATTCTGAAAAAATTAAAAAAATGCATTTGTTAATTAAATTTGGTTAAACAATGATAAAATATTATTGAATCATAGCAAAAAATCATTGCTAAATAACTGGTTAATAATTCCGCGAAAAAACGGTATTTTATTGCGAAATTTTATTAGCTTACATTAAAAAAAAAATTTAATTGGATAATAATTGTGCCTTTACACTACCACGGTCAATTTTTTGTAGTTACATCGTACCCTCGAATGAGTTTTTAATTCACAAATTATTTTTTCTGTGGTTCTAGAAATTTCTGGACTATTTTTTTTTTGTTCTGAGAGATTGCAAAATATTCTGAAATATGTAAAGCATTTGAAATTGGAAACACTGTCTGGCTTCAAAATTTTTTCTAAACACAAAAAATTATTATGTTCGTATCGTGTTGGTTGAAAATAAATTTCTTTTTTAATATCTGAATTTTGTGGGAAATTTGTATTTTTTTGCTAAAAGTCAAAAATCAATTTTTTTAAGTCAACTTTTTGGTTTGAGATTAATTGTATTCTATTAAACTTTAAAATATTTTGTTGTCGAAATACTATTATATTTATTATAGAAAATTAATAATCTTATTTTGAAAATTCAGGTCGTTAGCTGCTCCTTGTACAAAATTCCTAACAAAAAATAATTTTGTAGTTAAAAATTTATAATTTTATTTGAAAAACTCATCTTTATTAGCAATCATTAAAAAGAAATTTAATATTGCATAATAATTGTAGCATTTTAGTGTAAATCCTTTTATATTTATTAAAATACTAAGTATCAAATTTTTTCTTAAGAATTATTCTTTTTTGGTTAAAAATGTAACTGTTGTGTTAAAAATTAATTTTTTTTGGAAAAAGATGTATAATTTTAATTGAGAATTCATCTTTATGGTTGAAAACTTAACTCTTTCCTTTAAAATTCGTTTTTTTTTTGGAAAAACATTAGACTTAAAATTTATCTGTTTCAGTTAAAATTTCTTTTTTTTAATGTCCTCTCTCTATTAAAAAAGTAAACAATTTGCAGGTACATCGTAACCTCAAATGAGTGTTAAATTTTCTAATAAACGGAAAATTGTTAAGTTTCCATCGTGTTGATTGAAAATAAATTTCTTTTTTAATATCTGAACTTTGTTGAAAATTTGTATTTTTTTGCTGAAAATAAAAAATAAATTTTTTCTAAGTCAACTCTTTGGTTTGAGATTATCTGTGATCTATTCGAAATTAAAATTTTTTGTTATTGAAATACTATTATATTTATTATTGAAAATTAATCGTCTTATGTTAAAAATTCAAGTTCTTAGTTGCTCTTTGTACAAAATTCCTGAAAAAAACATAATTTTAGTTGCAAAATTTTAAAAAATTTTCTTTGGTTTAATTTAAAATTAATTGTGTTCTTATTAAAATTTAAATGTTTTGTTTTCGAATTATTATTATATTTATTATTGAAAATTAATCGTCTTATGTTGAAAATTCAATTCTTCAGTTGCTTCTTGTACAAAATTCCTAAAACTACATTTTTTTATTTGAAAATTTATAATTTTATTAGAAAAACTAATCCTGTTTTTAGGTTTCCTTAAAAAAAAAGTTAAAATCCGATAATAATTGTAGCATTTACACTACCACGGACAATTTGTTTCAGGTACATCGTACCCTCAAATGAGTGTTTAATTCACACTTTGTTTCTTCTGTTTTTCTAGAAATTTCCGGACTTTTCATGTCAACTTAATTAATTGTCAAATTAATTGCGTTCTATTTAAATTTCAGATATTTAGAAAATATGCAAAAAATTATTATGTTTGTATCGTGTGAGTTAAAAATAAATTTCTTTTTTAATGTCTGAATTTTTTTGAAAATTTTGTATTTTTTGTTGAAAGTGAAAAATAAATTTTTTTAAGTCAACTGTTTAGTTTAAAATTAATTGTGTTCTATTTACATTTTAAATATTTAGCAAATATGCAGAAAATTATTATTTTTATATCGTCTTGTTTGAAAATAAATTGATTTTTTAATACGGTTCTCGGCCGGTCTGCTGCTCGCCTCCTTCGTTAAGGCAGGACCGAATAGGCCACGCACAGAGGTGGTGCTAAATTGGGGCTCTCTTATACTGCTGATTCTGCTCTTCAGTAATTTTTATTTCAAATTGTTGTATATTTTTAAAAAGTATTCATTGCTTTTGTTTTATTATTAACAATTATTTGAATTCAGAATGATCCCCATATTAAAGAATAAAAAATTGATAAACAGCCTTAATTATTTTTTAAAATTTTCATCAACTAGAATATTAATAAAACTATAGATATATGGTTACTAGAGTAAACTATTTTTCAAACGAATTAAGCAGCTAAATTCTAAATAAATTATTTACATAAAAAACACTTAAACATATTGAAAGAAAATAATAATGGAATTTCCAAAATAAATTAATTATAAAACACTGCTTAGGTGTAATGAAAATTATATTGCCGAAAAAGTTGGAGTATCAAATAATCGTAAAAATATAGAATGGATAGTTGCAAGAAAACGAATTTATATATAGTAAACCATGAAGAAAAATTTTAAACAACTATAGAAATTAATTTATAATAATATATAATAATAATTCTATTATTATTCACTTTTAATATTTTTGAGTGTTTTTAATATAAATAATTTATTTAGAATTTAGATGCTTAATTCGTTTGAAA
>JAAAKG020122740.1:0-14997 GCA_010014905.2 Druon quercuslanigerum
ATTCTCGCAAATCCCAGTTGCAGATATTACTAGTGGCTCGCATTTCAATACACATTCTTATTTAAGAATATTAGAATTTCGTACATTTCTTATAACTTATGTTATTTAAAATACTTACTTTCACGATATTTTTTACAAAACTTGTTATTGACCATTATCAATTTTTCAAACGTAAAATTTTCAAACAGTAAATAAGACTATTTCTAAACGTTAATACTAATACTAATCTTATTATATTTTAATTATTTAAAAACAAATCAATATTCAAGACAAATTCTTTTTCAAATTTTTAATGCGTTTAGTATTTGAAATTTTGCCTGGAGAAATGAAAATTTTAAATGCTTGCATTTTGTTTATTTTAAAAAACTTTTATCTTTTTGCAATAGAAGTATTAAGGCATAATATCATTAATTTACATTTTTTTAAATCAATTACAGTTCAAATTTAGAAATATACACAATTCTCTTTTTGAAAATGAGAGTTAAATAGTGAATTAATAAATACCAATTCAGTTTGCGATAACAATAATTTACATTAATAATTGTTACCAAATTATTAATTGCATTAAATAATTACTGATAAAACAGACAATGCTAGAACATAAAAAATAAACCGTTTGGAAATGTCTATTTTGCATCGTTTTAAGCTAATAAGTGGTATAATGTGCTCCATTTATTTTATTCATTTTTATTTTAAATGTAAGACTTACATAATTATTAATATTTCTTATTGCTGCGTATCAATTTATATTAATATTTAGTTCAATACCAATACAAATTCTTACAGTTATTATTATATTCCTATCATAAAAAACTGTAATTTTGATGAAATTGACTACCAGACATTACAGATATGTATAGTTTTTTAAAGTTTTGAAATTTGTTTATTTTGTTTTACTACTTCAATTGATTATAAGAAGTAGAACTGTAAATATAAATTATTTCAAAATTCAATTAGTTAACAGTGTTTATACTGACGAATACGAGAACCCAACAATCCCGAAAAATAAAATTTCCGACACTTTAAAATTCGCAAATAAAAAAAGCGTCGATAGAAATGGTTTTTTTGTTTTAAATAAATATTATTTCGTTATTAAAGTACAATGATCAAATATCTGTATCAAAGAAACTTTTGATCAATGTTTAAAGTATATGTAAATTCTTTCTTGAATTTAAAATAACAATAGTTGTATAAAAATTATAGACAGAAATAAATTAAAAGACGCGTGCTCCTCGAACAAAAAAGTAAACTTCTCCCTAAATTTTCTCCAAACCTGATAACATTTTTCGAAGAAACTTTGCATGATTTAAATCAGCACTGATTAACCTCGAAGCTTCTTTGAAATTTTTGTTTTAATTAACAATTCGATTTTGTGAAATTTTTTTGTTATATTCTTTAGTACTATGCACGTTACTGAACAAAGTTTTTTTATTCAGAAATATACTCATTTCAGTTAGTGGGACTATGGTCGTGGGAGCTAAAGCGCAGGCTTTGGACCCACTCCGTCGGCTTGCGGGTTCGATTCCCGCCTCGCACTCTGGAAGAGCCTCGGTGGCCCATGCGGTGAACACCTTGCCTAGCAAGCGAGTTGTTCATCTCCGGAGAGTCGTGGGACTGGTACCTCTAGAAAAAAAGATTCCCTAAGTACTTAAGGCTATTGCTCTTGGTGGTTCGGAACCGACGTTAAACTGTAGGCTCCCCTCCCACCATCCAAGTAAGTATGTGGGAGGTGTACAAATGATAGAGAAGAACGTACAAGGAATATGTAAACCCACAGGGGACACATTAGAAACTTCCATCCAACTAAAACTTACTATTTATTTCAGTTATAATTATTTTAAATTCAAAAAATTATTTGAACAATTTTTAAACATTTAAAAATATTTTGTTATTTTATTTAAAATAAATAATATTTATTCGTTTGTATCACAGATGCTGTAGATCTGATAGTGTATGCTTTTGACCTATTCTGCCGTCCAAATTAAAAAAGTAGTTAAACGCCATTTTTTCAAAAAATGAGTTTCTTATATCAGTGGAATTTTTAGAGTAAGCTGCGTCTGACTATCATGGTTAAAATTATAACTTTTAATTATTTATGATAAAAAATGAATGTTTAAAATTACGAATATTGAGCAAATTGACGAAATGCAAAATAGAAATGTATGGAAAGTATTTTGCGGTGTCTGAAATTTGTAAGAGAAGTCGAAGACGTCACGAAATACAAGAGAAGAATGACGCAAACTACTTTGCGGCTCTTTTGTCTGGCAAAAGCGGTCGAGCAGGCTTCTTGGTACCAAATCAAAAATTGGCATATGCTGCACGTAAAGTCTCAAGTTCAAAATGTGTCGAATCGAGCAAAGATGTCCAAGCGAAGAAAGCCGCAAGCTACATCGGTTAAACTCGGCAAGTAGCCGGTCGACTTGACGAGTGAAAACAAATTTGGAAATTGAACTATCCATATGTAACTATCTTGGGTTAACTATAAAATTTTTCCTTTGTTTTACCAGCGCGTATTAAGCTTGCTTTTAATTAACAGAAAATTATCTTTTACAACACAAAATGCGTATTTGCAGTCAATTAATTTATGCTGAAAATTAGTTATAAAATTAGGAGCGGCTCTAAAGAAGTTCTAGCCCCCTCACCATGCCTCGCATGGCGTTTGCGGCTTTCTCTTGTTGAATCGAGGGCCGGCGCTCGATAATTTTACAGAGAAACACGCCGCAAGCGACTTTGCGTCTTTCTTATCTGGGATTTCATTCCAGAAAAAGACGCAAAAGCATTTTTTTATAGAAATTGTTGAAATAATACATTTTTTATTGAAAAATCAGAAAGAGCACATACGTTTTACCAAAAAGGGGTACTTGAATTAAGAAAAATGTGTTCCTACACTAAAGTTCTTAGCGCAAATGGTTTTTCTTGAATATCTACGTACATACTTTTTTTATTTGGACGGCAGTATTTTGGCCGATATAATTTGTTCTATAAATTAAAAAGATACTTTGTTCATTCAAAAGTATTTTTACCACTATAATAAAGAAATGTTTTGAAATAAATGTACATTTATTTTCCTAAACTTTATATGCTTTAGTTTCATATAATCTTCAATCTTTCAATCTATAGTGCTACAGTTTTTATTCAAAGTCTTGAATTATTTCACTAAAAGCAAAATTTATTGGACTTTTGTCATTAACTATTGCATTACTAATGCGGAATTCAGAAGCACCGGCAATTTTGATTCACGAACACTTTTTCCTCAGTGTACCTAAAATGCTCGATTATACTAGATTGTTGAACTACTCCTATTGTACCAACGCAGTCTAGATGTGAGAAAATCAAGCCACTGCCATTGTAAGTCTATAGTCTCGTCCAATATTGCTGGTGTCAATGTCTCGATGTTCCGAGGTTGTATCATTCTAGTGACAAAGTATGTCAGCTTTCTGATTCTATTTCCCTTCTTTTTAGTGTTGCCTTTAGTGCGAAATACGAGAAATGAGTAACAGCGAAAACAGCTATCGTTATTTTTTAGGAAATCTTATCTCATCTCGTCTCATATAAAAGGGCTTTTCTAAATATCGCATTGTTTAATTAAGTGTCTTTTCAGTGTCAGAATTGACATTTGTAATAAACAAATGTCATAAATATTGTCCTAAAATATAAAGAAGACGTAGGAGAAACAAAAAATACATGGTATTCAGATTAAAATGTGTATTTGCATTAAATTATCTAACTTTTTTTTTAATAATTTAAATTCCTTAAGATGATTTTCAATAGTAGAATCCTCATTGTATTGTATCTCGTCAATTTATTCTTTGTACGGCCTTTATGTTTGTCCCATATTTAGGGTTTCTGAGGCCACACAGGCCATATTTACACGCATTCTTAGATAATAATTATTAGCATAATGTCTAATAATTTATTAAGCAGCATATTTCTAAAAAATAATGACATTACGAGTATATTAAAATAACTTCAGTACTGAATAATCAGGCTTAAATAATATTTTTTATCTTCAAACAGATATTGTTATTATTTCTTTAAAATAGTATTAATATATAATATAATTTTTAGTTGCTAAAATTGTAATAATAATTTGAGTCGTACAAAATTTCCTCGAAATTTGCAGTGAAGTCTTGTCATTTGACAACCTCAAATAAGATTTACGTCAATGAAATTTCCGCAGATTACTCGGGCGAGGAACGAGATGATATGAAACGATAAAAAGAAAGGAGAGAATCAGATTAGAAGTTTTTGAGAATAATTCTCGAACAGAAATGAACTAACAAGATAACCGGGCATCTAATATTATTATGCAACACTATTTCGTAAATTGAGTCAATTGACCCAATTTATTGCTCCCAACTTTGCTGACATCTATATTCAACCTGATTTTGCATGGTGAAATTAGTTCTAGTGGATCTTAATCATCCTTGAAACATGTGATTTCAGCCTTAATAAGGTTCTTGTTATCCGCACCTTCCAGAGGCATTTTGTCAATAGGAGACTTTGTTCCATTTTATTGATAGATATTGAGCTTTTTGGTCTGCTAGATTCTGTTACTTTATTTTAGTGGCTAGATCGGGTACTAAGAAGAGACGATGTGTATTTCTGGATCTTCCCAGTGCATCGGAGCTGAATGTTGTTATTTAAGGGAAAGCTCACATGAATAATAAACGCTGGTACAACAAGAGTGTGTCCGCTGTCCGGTTGATTATGTTTGACTAGGTAGTCTGTCAGGATAGTCCTTTCCTCGTACACGTACATGATTATCTTTAAGAGGACTTACGCTCCTATACTAAGCCAATAGATTCAAGGCAATTTGTTGTAAGCCTGCCTGTCAGGAACATTCTTTCCAGAGGCCTCCTATCATGATGCAATTGCTTTTTAACTATTTTCATACGGATGGTTGCATTTAGTGCCCTCGAGCTCTGTTTTCGATAAAAAGACTTACCCAAAGAAGTATGGTAGGAGATATATGGCAAAGATGTTAGTCGCCTTTGTAACGTTTTTAGCTCTGAGACCGGTTTTTAGGATTGAACCTAGACTCCTCGAAAAGGAAATCGGTTAATATTTAGGTAATTAACATTTTATTAACCTTTAATTGATAATCAATATTTAATTAATTTTATTAATATCTAAGCTCGATGATATATTAGAAATAATTATGTGTATCAGTGTATTGTGCAAAATTTGTCAAAAAATAAGAATGGTTTTTCTGCAGGTAAATTGTGAACGTTCTTCAATTGATGATGTGGAAAATTAACTCCACAAAACTCCACATCTAGAAGGTTCGGGACTGCGTCTATAGTAGGTAAGAAAGATTAGGCTGGAAGATTCTAGAAATGAGGAGACACTGGATGTACATAGCAGTTAGGCCTGGAATATTCGAGAAAGTAGTAAACGCAGGTATATAACGACAGACGTCATCTGTCTCAGTTAGTTAGTTCGAAACCTCGGTCCGTTTAACATTATATTTTGGCTGTATACTTGTTACTAAATAAATTCTTGTGCCTGCACGTTATACAGTATTTCTTATTTTTGAACAATCAATAACCCTCAACAGATGATAACAATAAAATAATTTTACAATCATTCAAATAATACGTGTTTATTCAAGCACCTAAAAAAGTAGGAGAAACATTTTATCTTAGCAAATTTTCGACAGATTTGAACAAAATTATTTTGTTTTTACCGTTGTTGAAGGAACAAATAAAGTTTAAAAAAGACATTTAATTTGCGACGTTAATAAACGGAAATAAATCGCAATATTACGTAAAATTCAAATTTGTTCACTTATGGGATTTTCTTCGTGGGCCCATGATAGTGGATTGAAGTCATCCTCTTAAAATGTCTGATTGATTCTCATTCTCAGATGAATTCCAACACTATTTGAAACCGGAAATTATTTGTAACATATCGCTACTTTCAAATATTAGAATTACAAAAAGCTGACTTTCTCCTATGTTAAATCAGTGAGAAAAATCATGGCGTTTGCGCAACCCCTGAATATTAACTGATTTTGCTGAAATTTGGAAATAATTTTTTTTAGCATTCAACAAAAACTGTCACGTCGAGCAGGGAAGGTCTATATAAAATTCCACCAAGTATAAATAGGAACCACCCTATTATGCATGCAAAAGACTATAAACAAGAAGGTTTTTTTGTTTAACTTAGGTTTTAAAATCGGCATTTCCCGACGGATTTCCAGGTCCCTGAAAGGTTCTCTCAAGAAGGGTATTCCTCAATCACCCTAAACTGGGACGTCATTAAGATTTTCCAATATTTCTCAAAAATGTTAAGAGTTACACGAATACTAACCAAATTGACGCTCCTAAAAGGGGCTACAAATTATTAAGTTTGGGGTATCATAAATTTGTAGTCAACATTTTTAATCGAAATATGAAATCTAGCGTAAAGTCGCAAGGGAAAGTTTGTTTAAAAAATAAATTTTATAGATACCATCCGAAATTTTTCCGAGCGTTCATATATTGTGTGAATATTAAATAGAATAAACAAAAACTACAACAAATTAACCGTAATGCTTCCTGCGCTATTCACTATCATATTGCTTTCTTCAAAAAACTGAAGAAAGTCCCAAGTGCATTGAAAATCTGTAAGATTTTGCCTAAAAATCCATAAAAATTTTCTTAAAACTTGCATAGAAATTATTGCTACCCGGAACAGTTTGAATCTGAAGACAACTATCGTACAATATAACATTCAAATCATAAACCTTTATATGAATTTTCTGTCTAGTATATTTAATTTCGATTCTTACTAAAAGAATCAAAAAGACAAACATATTTTTAGACTGGAACACCCCTAATTATTTGCATAACTTGCGTTTTATGATGCTCACACGTATTTTTTGGCGTGCTGCCAATTTTAAACGATTTTTAGAATCCAGGTGGTCAATTTTGCAAACATGTGAGTTTTTGTACGATTTAAGTAGAGGTTTCGCACTGCCACAATGTATGTATTATATAACTTTTGAGATGAATGTGATACGAACAGGTAGAAATTAAAAGAGGGAGCGCGGCGTAGTTGGCATCTGCAGGTTCCGAGAGTGAACGTGCATTAACATTGAGTGGGGTTAAAAGGAGTGCACCAAACCAATCGATAAGATCTCGCAGTAGCCAGCACCGGCTGGATGAGATATAATCAATCCAAACGAAAACCCTTTGCGCGGCTTTCAGCCACCTTGCTTGATTCGACCACCACCTTACAAGAATATGACCATCTGTGCGTCATTAGCTTAAGCGGTACAAACAGTCTGTGGTATTTCACCTCGTGTACGACCAGCAGCAGTGGGCGATTTCTCGCTTCGCTTCTTCTTGCTCGACGCTTGCATGGGTAGAAAACGGGTATGTGGTATACGCCTAGAAGGTAAACACAATAAAAAAAAAGATAATACAGAAGGAATATGCATTCAATGCCTTAGTTGATGCACAGATTACGTTTAAACCATCATTTTAATAAACGCCATAAATATAATAAGGATACCGGGGATAGACCAAAAAGTTAAGACCATTTTCTGATGCATCTCAACCTGATAGTGATACAAGTATTTAAAGTTTTTTGAGTAGACTGGCAGCGGTAAAACGGGGAAATTTATTGAAATGTTTTTCGAACTTAGTTAAATTCAAGACGAATGAGAATTATTCTTTCAGTCTTTCTTCATTTTCTTGCTTCATTCATTTCCTCATTCTTTTCTTGCCGTATAACTGCTGCTTTTTTAATTTTCAGGCTGAGTCCAGCCTAGCCCAGCCCGATCAGTCGGACTCGGGCAGGAACTGGATTTCTTTGATAAAAGTAAAAAAGAGTCTGAAATTCTCACAGAACGGTCACACTTTGCGTTTTTCTTAATAATTACAGAGAAGCTGTATTCTCAAAAACAAAGAAAAAATAGGAATATCAATTCAGAGTTGAAAATTCTTACTCGTCCCACAATCTATAAAAATGTACCCTTGCCAGATGCAGATCTTGTCTATTTTAACAAAAATTCTAAAAAATATAATAAAGCGACTAAAATAGCATTTGGTTTGACGATCTCCAAAAGTATATTTTTTAAACCTATTTTATAGCTGAGTATCAATTTGAATATTGATACTTACCTAAAAAAAAGTTTAAAAAAATAAACTCTTGAAGTTTATCAAACTAAATGCTATTATAGTCGTTTTGATATATTTTTCATACTTCTTGACATTCTCATAAGAGTGGAATGTAATTGATCAAATTTTGGATTTTAGGTTTTTAACGGATCTTTACGTTTCGGCACGCAAAGAGTCGAAAATGATAAAAAAAATGTCGGTGTCTGTCTGTATGGCTGTTTATATATCTGTTTGTATGTATGGTTACCTGAACTTTTTAGCCACGCAAACTTTGAAAGGATGTGTCCAATTGAGCCAGCCTTTGATATACTTCCTCAGGTTCCCAAGTATTTGAATTTTTTTCTCAACATTTTATACTTTTTTGTTATAGTTTCTTATAGGGGTGTAGAAGACTTGCAAATTATCCAAATAAAATTTTCATTTTCGATGAACATTAGAAAAGTTACAAGCTTTTAAAAAGTTTGAAAATGGTCACAAAAATCGGAAAAAATATTTTTCTGATAGATTAGGTAATTTCCTTTAAATTTTTTACTAGAGAAAAAATTTATCTAGAAAAAATCTCAGTTAAATTTTTAGATCAGACCAAAAATCAGAATGTTTTAGTTTTTTCAAAATTTAATGAAAAGAATAATTTTATGAATTTCAGACATTCTTGTCAAAGTTTGTGGTACGCGGCAAAAATACTTGCAAATTATCCTAATGAAATTTTTAATTTCGATAAAATTTCAAAAAGTTATAGATATGCTTTCCAACATTTTGATCATTTTCAAAAAAGGGAAAAAAATTTAATAGGTTAAAAAATAGCAATCCAAATTTCTACTAGATATAATATACATGTATTTCGAACCTATTCTAATGAAATTTGTTAATTATACACAAATTTCCAAAGTTGGATCTTTCTTAGAAATATGCAATTTTCATTTTTAAGATATCCGAGAATTTAAAGCGTTATTTGAAGTAGATTTGAATAAGATTTACAAATTATCTTCATGTACTTTTTCACTTGTACGCAAATTATCGAACGCGAAGCGTTAGTAACGTAATGAGAATTTAATCGCCAAAGCCGTGGGTGCTTTGAGAACAATCTTTTAAAACAAATGAAAAATTTCAGTTCCAATTTATGGCTGTAATTACTCAGAAGTTTAAATCACAGTTTTCGATTTAAGTGATAATATTTATGATATTTAAAAAAAATGTAGTTAAAGCGTACGCATTAAACGTTCAAAAATGAGCGTGGGGCCTACAAGATCTGCATATGCTAAGGGTATGTAAAACAAATACTATTTTAGTTGATTTTTGGAAATTTTTATATATTTTTAGAAAAGTTTATTAAATCAAACATAAACTATATCTGGAAAGGGTACAATTTAATAGATTTCAGGAAGTTCAATAATTTTCAACGTTAAACTGCTATACAGAGAGACTTTTGATATCAATATTTGGTTTATTCTATATCTATAATTAAAATAAAATGTAAGAATTTAGGGATAATTGAGGTGCTGCTATAAAGATTCCTACTATAATAAGAGATGATAGTAATTCTGTACGTATTATTATAAACTTGACCGAGCAAGAATTAGTATTGACGTTTAGAAATAGTCTTATTTACTATTTGAAAATTGTAAGTGTGAAAAATTGATAATGTTCAATAACAAGTTTTGTAAAACATGTCGTGAAAGTAAATATTTTAAATAACCTAAGTTATAAGAAATGTACGAAATTCTAATATTCTTAAATGAGAATGTGTATTGAAATGCGAGCCACTAGTAATATCTACAACTGGGATTTGCGAGAATTATGAAAGACTATACGAAAAACGCCCGAAGGATTCCGAGCTCTTCCGCCTATAGCCGAGTCCGTGACCAGAGACGCCTAAAGACGACCAATGACACTTGCCCATTGTGCGTTTCGGCGATAGTAGGCATGACGATTTGGTTGTCTGTCTTTTTTTCGCGCAACATGAATAAGTGAGAGTGAGAAAGACACGAATGGTTTGCGAGCCAAAGACCGTTCTAATTTATTCTTTTAATTATTTATTACCCAGCATTACCATAGAAGTTAATAATATTATAAAATTTTGTTACCTAATTGCATGAACCATACATGAATAATAATTTTAATTTAAAAAGAGGGGGAACAATAAATAAAATTGTAGGGCTAGTAAAAATGTGTTACAATAATATTATTTTTAATATAAAAGCAATTTAATTCAATCAAACGAGATCAATGTTCAACAAAAGAACGTATTGCTTTTTTACTACTAAACAGTTGCAATTTTAACCACCAAAAAAGATTAAAAGTTATATCCAAAAAGGAATTTCTATCAAAACATGAATTTTCAGAAAAATAGATAAATTTTTAGCCAAGAAAGATTTCAGTTAAATTCTCAGCACCAAAATATGGTGTTTCAAGAGAAAGTGGATTTTAAATCAAGTAGTTGAATTTTATACGATTTTAAATGAATTCTCAAGCTAAAAATACGAAATTTCAATGAAACACATTTAATTTTCAATGAAAAAGAATAATTTTTTCACAAAAAAATTCATTGTAAATTAGTTGAATTTTTAACCATAAAATATTTTAATACTTAATCAACATTAGTTGAATTCAACCAAAAAGATAATTATCCAACAAAACAGCTTAATTTTCTATAAAAAAAGATGGCATTTTACAAAAAAATAATATGAATTTTTAACCAGATAGTACACTTTTCAACCCAAAAAGAATACTAAGAGTACAATAATACTATTTGGACATTCTTAAAGCCAGGAAGACGATTTTTTTAGAAGTCTGTTGAATTTTCAAAATAAAAGTTCATTTTTTAATAATTCTAGGATACAAAAATGAATGCCCAATACAAAAGGGTGAACTTTCTATTCATAACAGTTTAATTTATAAAAAAAAATATTTTTTAACTAAATCGTAGAATTCTTAACTGCAAAAATGAATTTTCGACAAAAAATTTAATTACTAAATAGGAAAGATGTCTGCTACAAAAATAAAATTATTTTTCATGCAAATGTTCAAATTTCAGAAAAAATAGAATAAACTTTAAACAAAATACAAACAGTTGAATTTTCAACTCACTAAAGACGAATCTTTTTCACAGACAGTTCAATTTTCAACAAAAAAAGGCCATTTTTAAATAAGAAGGATGACTCTTTGACAACAAAAAAAAAAAGGAATTTTCAAACAAAAGAATCGAATCTTCTATTTAAACTAGTTTAATTTTCGACAGAAAAGATTAATTTAAACAAAATAGTTGAATGTTTAACTTTCAACTATGTGTTTTCCACCAAATGTTCCAAATTTCGAACAAAAAGAGGTTAGACTCTAACTAAAATCTAGACAGTTGAACTTTAAAGCTAAAAAAGCTGATCTTTTTCAAAGATAGTTGAATTTTCAACAAATAAGAAAGATGAATTTTCAATCAAAAAGGAAGAATTTTTTTAAAGTTAACTTTCAATGAAAAACATCATTTTTTAAACAAAATAGTTTTTAAAAAAGAACGTTTCGTTTTAAATAAAAAAGATGACTTTCTGATCAAAAAAAGATGAATTTGCAGCACAAAAGACGAATTTGCTATTCATAATAATTACATTTCTGAAGAAAAAGATAAATTTAAAGGAAAAATTCATTTTTAAAATAAAAATGAAACTTTTTGTCAAAAAGATGCATTTTTAATCCATAAAGACGAATTTTCTACTTAAAAAAGTTCAATTTCTGATGAAATAGATCATTTTTTAATCAGAAATGTGACTTTGACCAAAGAACTTTAATGTTTCCCTCAAAAAGAACGAATGTTCTATTTAAAAAATTTTAATTTCTGACGAAAAAAGTTAATTGTATCAAAACGTTTTTTTTAAATAAAAAATAAGACTTTTTAATCAAAGAATTTTAATTTTTCAATCCAAAAGGACAAATTTCCTATTCAAACCAGTTTAATTCCCGGCAAAAAGCTTAATTTTAGCAAAAAGTTCATATTCAAATAAGAAAGATGATTTTTTAATTCAAAAAATAAGATAAATGGACTATTATAATTATTTAATACGAGCTAATGCACCGAAAGTTATAAATGCATACAATTGCATCACAAATGTCGACTTTAAAACCTAAAATTTGACCCAACGCTATTAGTTTCTCACAAGTAGTGAGACATTTCACTCGTTTAGTAGATAGTCCGGGCGCTGGCAGGGGGTCCCGTAGCCATTTATAGGTTACCATGAAAAGATGGTTGATATCTATGTTTTTTGGCCCTGAGAATCGGTTTGTAGAATGTGCGAGGCCGGCACCCTGGTCAGTTGTTTGTTATTAACAAATTAATTGTTTAAACCGCTATAACTTATTACTTATAATATTTATCGAGCTTCTGATAAAACTGGTTGGTTGAAAATCTTCTAACGAATATTTTCTTTTTCGAATTTCATTAGAACCAAAGTTATAGGCAAAGTAGTGCAAAAAAGCTGCGAAAATGCGGGTTTTTTTCTTTCAATCGGTCGGATGTCGGCGTAGGCTAAAGCTTTTGAGACTTATGAGGACTTGTTTCAAAGAAAATACTTTTCCCTTCAAAACGATCCATCACACGTACATTTTCAAGCATTTGGAACAGTTTCGTAGCACTTGAAAGATAAAAATTTAACCCAAAAATGGCACTTTTAATTGTTTATAGGCCTCTCATGCAATGAAGACTAAACATTTTCATAAAAATAACAACGCTAATTTATTCCGCATAGAAAATGACATAGAAAAATCCCGAGACTAATAGTTAATGAGTTATAGCCGATGTTCAGAGCACGGCCGGATACCGTTCTCCGCGAGCACCGCGGCGCGGCGCGCCGCCGCACGTGAGCATTTTTTTGATAATATCTTACACAAAATATTGCTAAAAATTTTTTAACCGATTCAATTTCACACCGACATGAAGTCGGTAAGTGCATGCTATAAAATAAATTATATCATAATGTTATTTATTAACTATACTTTTAATTACCTTTCGCAAAATTCACACATCTATTAACATATAATGTTACAGTTTTATATTTTTGCATGAGTGTAATGTAAAAAGAGATAGATTCCATCTTAGCTCTTAAAACTTCATCATACGAAATACATAAACCTGCATGATTAAAAATTTCTATCAATTGTTTACTTCTACACGTAAAATTAATTGATAAGGCATTCAATACATGAAACGGTGACTTGACAGTTCCATTTTTCAATATATAAAGCATAATTTGGTAAAGTGATAAAATTTTTACTTTTTTTATCTCTGCAATTTTCTCTGATTGGGGATTTTGGTTAGAACAATTTAATTTTGCTTTTCTGTGAAATTCATGCTTTGAAAAGCCAAAAAAAGTACTGAAAAATGTGAGAACTTCGTCTGGAATTTTTATTTGCTCCCATGAATTTTTCACATTATTTTCATCATAAAACTTATCTTCAAGATTAAAATTTACAGTACTCATAGCCTTTTTAATAATATGTCCACTTTCTTTCAAAATGTTATCAGATTGAAGTCGTTCAATTACATCGCCTAAAGATATATTAGAATTATAAAACAAAGTCGGTTTATTTCTGTTCGACGGAATGGAAAATTCTACGTTTACAACAAATTCCGTCATAAGATGCCTTTTGATACTTTTATTGTCAGCTGCCACATCGTTTGATAAAGAGTTTACTTGATCACGAATTTCGGATAAAATAAAAATTTTACCCGCATCAAAATCTGTAACGATAGAGTCCACGATCTTTGCAATAAAGTCATCACAAATTTTAGACGATTCATTCTCAACATGATCCACAAGGCTTTTTTTTGTAGTGTTATCGCTCTGATCAGTACAAATTGCTCTATTATATTTTTCTTCATAATTTCTTAAGCAGTTTTTGTGGAAATATAAATTTGCTGCGAATAGATCATGTAGATTTTTTAATAAACCAGCTTGCTCAATTAACCAGCTGTGTGTTCGCGGGCAGAATGTCAGGAATGATATTCACACTAATCTTTAACTCTTTCAGTAAATTTCTCTTATGTGTACAACTTTTATAACACTCATATGTCAGGTGATAAAAATATGGAACGTCACCTTTTAAATTTTTAATTGTTTCCCACACATTATCATTTTTTTGTTCTGCGATCCACCTAATTTTTTCACACCTGTTAGCACTGCTTGTCAAATTTGTTCCTTGGCCACATAATACACATGCATCTTTTTCAGACATTATCACGATTCACCCATAAACCACTTTTCCACTAATAAACTAGCAAGATAGCAGCTCCTGCCGCTCACTGATAAGGCACACCGTCAGTCAACATGTTGAAACGTGTTAGTCGGCGTCAACCCGTGAACAAGTTGCGACAGTCCAAAAGCGCGCGGTATTTTAATCCAGTACGAAAAAAGTAAACGATCGAAGGAATTGATTGTATTTAAAATGTTTCTAGGTGATAACTCTTTTTATTAACAATGACGATAAGAAAAAATTTTACAAACTTTTCCGATTCTACTTTATGGTGACATGCACTTACTTGCTTCATGTCGGTGTGAAATTGAATCGGTTAACAATTTTTAGCAATATTTAGCAATATTTTATGTAAGATATTATCAAAAAAATGCAAAAACAATAAACTAAAATTGTTCAATTGATGTTTGGTAAAATATTTAGGCTGCAGACTGTAGAACGACGCGACCGCTTGGTCTGCAAGCTGCGTAGGCTCACGTGCGGCGGCGCGCCGCGATGCTCTCGGAGAACAGTATCCGGCCGTGCTCTGAACATCGGCCATAAGTTATTAACTATTAGTCTCGGTATTTCAAGTAAGGGCTTAAAAGTTGTCTTTTGCTATGCGGAATAAAATAGCGTTGTTATTTTTATGAAAATGTTTAGTCTTCATTGC
>JAAAKG020122751.1:0-14997 GCA_010014905.2 Druon quercuslanigerum
AAAAATCCGGTTTGTTGAGGAAAATATTAATGCCAGTGAAAATTGACATAAAAGTTATTTGTTGTGCTACCCTATCACAACCCAGCACAAGTTTCACATTTTCGAAATTCCTATTTTTGAAAATGTTGGGTAAAGAATGATTTCCAAGTTTAAAAAATCCGGTTTTTTGTGAAAATATTAATGTCAGCGAAATTTGACATCTGAGTTATTTGTTGTGCTAGCCTAGCACACCCGGAACAAGTTTCAGATTTTCGAAACTCCTATTTTTAAAAATGCTGGGTAAAGAATGATTTACAAGTTTACAAAATCCGGGTTTTTTTGTGAAAATATTAATGTCAGTGAAATTTGACATTAGAGTTATTTGTTGTGCTAGCCTAGCACACCCAGAGCAATTTTCAGATTTTCGAAACTCCTATTTTTAAAAATGCTGGGTAAAGAATGATTTCCAAGTTTAAAAAGTCCGGGTTTTTTTTTTGTGAAAATATTAATGTCAGTGAAATTTGACATTAGAGTTATTTGTTGTGCTAGCCTAGCACACCCAGAGCAATTTTCAGATTTTCGAAACTCCTATTTTTAAAAATGCTGGGTAAAGAATGATTTCCAAGTTTAAAAAGTCCGGGTTTTTTTTTTGGTGAAAATATTAATGTCAGTGAAATTTGACATCAGAGTTATTTGTTTTGCTAGCCTAGCACACCCACAAGAAGTTTCAGATTTTCGAAATTCCTATTTTTGAAAATGTTGGGTAAAGATGGTAAATTTTTTTTTTTAATATTCGGGTCAAATATTGATTTTTTCAAAAAATCCTTTACGGCACAAAACATCACAAACCTAGCATAATTCAGCACAAGTTTCATATTTTTTTTCAAGTTTTTTTTTCGAAAATCGTCAGAGATATTAAAATTTGATTTGCGGCCGAAGTTTGTGCCTCTTTTAAAGTACCTGCAACAACATTTGTTTTTTCGAAAAAATCAATTGGCAAGGTTGAAGTAAAAAAATGTTTTTTTTTTATTTTTGGGGTCAAATTTTGATTTTTTCAAAAAATCATTGACGGCACAAAACAGCACAAACCTAGCACAACTCTGCAAAAGTTTCATTTTTTAAAAATTTAAAGTTGGCATTGCCAACTTCCTGGACATGGCTCAAACCCCATAAAGTTGACCACGTATTTCCTTTTAGAAAAAGACATTTAAAAAAAAAAAAGTATTCAAAATTGTTCATTTTTCTTGAATCGAGTTTATATGCATCATTTCTATTTACAACTAGCTATAAAAAACGAATAAATTAGTAACTTTTAAGTATCACCCCCATAAGTCTGTTTTATAGGCTCTCAAAAAAAACCCATAAGTGAAAAAATGGATTTTGCAAATTTTCCGCGCTAATCATAATTTTTGGGTTTTTTTTTTAATGAAAATGTTTCTAATACACAAAACACTACTTTATACTGACACTAAGATGTTTACAACATTTTTAAAAATAATTTATTATTGTTTTTAGCAATTTTATCCTAGAACAGAGTTGAGAAAATGGCAGGTTTTTTCAAAATTTTCCACTTTTTGTCCAATTTCCATCTACTGTGAGGTAAATAATTAATTAGAGTTAACAAAATAATTTTTTTAAACAATTTATTATTATTTTTAATAATATTAAAATTAAATAATGCTAGAATGCTGCTGTTTTCGCAGATATTTATAACTCTTTGTCTGATTTTCACTTGAAGTGAGTTAATAATTAATTTAGCAAAAATAATTATTTAAACAAATTATTATTGTTGATAACTATCAACAAAAGTTACTTTTTACAGATATCTTTAGTTTTTATTTAAATTTTTATTTATAAACAAATAAATTTAAAGTAGTTAAACTTTTAGTTGAAAAAAAATTAATTTTGAAAAAAAAACAGATTCAGAAGAAAATAGTTCAATTTAAAACCAAACTGATGAATTTTCAATTAAAATGATGAATATATAACTGGAATAGTTGAACTTTGAACCAAAAAAATTTTCAACAACAAAAGTAAATTATGAATTTTAAACTAAAAAGATTAAATTCTAGCAAAAAATGTGAACTTTCAACTGAAAAATATAATTTTTTAACCAAATATTGAATAATTCAATTTTTAGTTAAAAACTTGATGTTTAAACAAAGAGTCGAATTTTTATATAAAATTATGGAATACTTAACTAAAATAATGGTTACAATTTCTTTTTAAAATAAGAAATAACTTTCAACCAAAGAGAAACAAATTTTCAATAAAATAGTTCAATTTTCGAAAAAAAATTCCTTTGCATAAAAAAAAAACAAGTTTTCAATCAAATAGCTCATATTTCTGCCAAAGAAATATATTTTTTAATAAAATGATAAATCTTCTACCAAAAAAATTAATTTTTTACAAAAGAGTTTAACTTTCAACCTAGTAATTTTATTTTCAATCGAAAATATTAATTTAAAACAAAAATGACAAATATTTATAAATATACTGGAATGTTTCCCCGAAAAGAAAAATTTTTAAACAAGATGATAACTTGCGAAGAAAAATATACATTTCAATTTCTTCAAATGAAATAGTTGAATTTTCAACAACAAAGTAATGTTTACTAAAAAACATGAATTGTCAATCAAAACTTAAATAATTAAATTTTAAGTTCATAATATTAATTTAAAACAAAAAAGAAAAAATTACAACTAAACATGGAATATTCATTGGAATTAAATAAATTTTCAGTTAAAATCATTACTTTTCACACAAAAAATCTAGTTTTGAATAAACAAAAAAAACTAAATTTAAAAATAGTAGTTATATTTTCAAACAAAGTGATGAATTTTCAACTAAAATTTTCAATATTTGACTGGAATAGTTGGATTTTAAACCAGAAAGATGAATTCTCAACTAAAATGATGATTCAACCAAGAACATTAACTTCTACCAAAAAATATGAATTTTCAACTAAAAAAAAATAGTTTTTCAACCACAAATTGAATAATCAAATTTTTGTTCAAAAAATTAATGTTCAACCAAAAGGACAAATTTTTATCTAAAATTATGTACTTTTCAACTAGAAAAATAGTAGCATTTTCAGTTTTTGAAACAAAATTATGTCCAACCAAAAAAGAAACAAATTTTCTACAAAATAGATAATTTTCGGCAAAAAATTCCTTTTCATTTAAAGAAAAAAGAAGTTTTGAATCAAATAGCTTATATTTCTATAAAAATAAATGAATTTTATTGCCAACCTAAAAGATAAATTTTCGACGAAAATTATAAATATTTAACTGTAATACTGGATTTTTTTAACCGAAAAGAAGAATTTGTAAACAAGATGATTAACTTGCAAAGAAAAAGATAATTTTCTACAAAAAAAAATCGACTCTTAACCAAATATGTGGATTTACAACGTAATAGATCAATCTTTAATCCAAAAGAACCAATTTTCATCAAAATTGTTGAATATTGAACAAAAAAGGATCAATTTTCAATCAAAAATGTACATTTATATTTTTAGTTAAAGGAATTTATTTTCATCCAAACTGATGAATTTTCAAGAATAAAGATTAATTTTCTTAAAAAAGGCAAACTTTTCACAAATTACATCATTTTTCAGACAACTATTTTAACTTTTTAAATAGATAAAACAATAAATAAAAATTGAATAATAAATTATGATTTAATCAGTGTAAACTGAGATAGTCTGAAAAATCTGAGACTTTAGATAAAATAGAAAAAATGACTTTTCTAAATTGACAAAAATTATTAAAATAATGAAAACTTGAAATTTACTGCAGTCATAAGTAAATTCACGGTCATTTTCTGGCCCAGTCGCCACCCTGATAATTAAAAAAGATAAAAATTTAACTAATTATTTTAAAAAATGTTGAAATAAAACTTGGGAAGATTTTTTTCGAAAAATTTGTAAACTTCCCAGTCTAGCGGCCAGTTAAACTGTTTGACCACGGTTCGGGTAGTTTTTAAAAATTGTTTAAATTCTTAAACCTATTAAATTTTGTTTAATCGAAAAACTTTATTAAGATTAGTTGTAGAACTTGTAATTCTTGTTTGAATTTTGGTCTAATCAAACAATAATTCTTATAATACTTATAACTAGTTATTAGTTAATATTTTTAATTTTTATAATATGTTATGTCTATAACACAATAACAATGTCTGCTATAACATATTCTAGTTTTGAATAAAATATTTTTTTAGATGTAAAACGAACAGTTTTATTTTCAAATACCGTATATTTGACTAGAATAGAGGAAAACACTTGAATCTGAAAAAGGGGGCATGCAGGGTAAAGAATTATGTACCCTGCAATTAAACTCTCACCATAAAACCATATCAGAAACTTATTTCGCGCAACAATAATCGCTAAATCAGCAATAACTAAAAAAAGAAGCGATTGCTGATTAGAGGTTATGACGCGGAAAACATAACCTCAAAATTGGATCGCCTCGAGTTTCAAACACTTGACGTTATTGAATCACCCTTGCGAGGATGTTTTTATGGATTTTACAAAGGATAAGATCTCCTACATACCTAGAAATTGCAGTAAATGATCGATTAAACTGAGAAAATAAGACTTTTACTCACTTGCTCGAAGTTTTCTTCTGCTGCCATTAGACCAAATCACAAATCAACAAACCCAGCAAACGTCAAAGGGGCAGGTTCTCGCTCAAATCAAGATCTCACGACAAAAATAAACATGCAACCCGCGTAATGTTCCACGTAATCAAATTCCGGTTTGCGTGTTTCGTCGTGCTTAAAAAGCTGTTCAACGAATTTCTCAAACTCGTGCTTGCGAAAAGGACGAAACGATAACAACTAAACAAGGCAAATCTGTATCATAATCAGCTGATCAAGTTGGATTGGAGTTCGAGATGGCCTTGCGACTGTTGATACGATACGGCGCGCACGCTCGAATTTTCTCGGAAACTGTCAAATCACTTTGGGGGAATCGGAATAATTAATTAAAATTATTCAAATATCAGACTTCTGAGTCCAAAATGCTCTCGAAACTGGGATAAAATAGGGTGATTTTTCAAGAAAATAGGGGAATAAATTATTTTTAACCAAATCAATGTAAGGCACCGTATTTAATTTTCGTAACAACTGAAGGGTCGGGATGAGGGGCGAAAGATTTTGTTACGATTTGTTACGGAAGGAGTGGGGGGAGGGGCCATTCATTCGTGTACGTAATTTTTTGTAATTCGCCAATGAAACAAATAAGTGGCAGGAATTTTACAGAAAGTTATTATGATTTTGATTTTACGCGCCTAGGTGTAAAACGAAAGTAAGTAACAAAATGATTTTTTTTTAATTGTAGGTTAAAAATGGACTTTAATTATTAATGGTTAGGAACAATGAAATAATGATGGGGGAAAAATTAAGGAATTTTTTAAATGAAGTTTTGCGGTAAACATCTAATAATATTCTCCCTAGTAATTTAGTTATGCCTTGTGTTTATATTTGTATTTTTTTCTAAGATTCCCTCTTGAAGGTTATCTTTTTAGTTCTTAAACTGTATATTTTTTTAATTTAACAATTTGTTAAAAATGCATCCTTTTTGATAAAAAATTAAACTGTTTTGCCAAAAATTCAATTATTTTCGTATAAAATTTATTTTTTGTTTGAAATCCATATTTTAATGCTAAAAAGTGAACAGAAATATTTTTTTGGTGAAAATTCTAGTATTTTTTTAATTTTTAATTTTTAGTTTGCCTTTTTGGGTTCAAAATTAAAGAATCTTCGTAGAAAATGTACTTATTATTTAAAACTCATATTTTAATGTTAAAATATGAAAAATTAATTCTTTTTGGATAAAAATTCAACAATTTTTTATTAATTTGTCTTTTCATTTTAAAAGTTTATCTTTTTTTATTAGAAATCACAGTTTTTTTTGCATAAGACTGCAATTCATTCAAACCTCAATAATTATTTATAAAATTCAACTGTTTTGTTGAAAATTCAACTAATTTCGGAAAAATTTACTTTTTCTTTAAAACTCATATTTTAATGCTAAAAATTCAAATTAAATATTTTTAAAATAAAAATTTAACTTTTAACATTTTGAAATCGCATTTTTCATGAAATGATGCAATTAAATTGAATTTTTAATGCAATTATTTGAAACTTCAACAATTCTTTGATAAAGTAATTCCTTTTAGTTGAAAATTCAACTATTTTTTTTTTTTGAAAATTCGTCTTTTTATTTTAAAAATTCATATTGTTAAGGAGAAATCGCAGTTTCGGAAAAAATTACTTTTTGTTTAAAATTCGTAATTTAATGCTAAAAATTCAATTTAAATATTTTTTCAATGAAAATTCAACAATTTTTTTTTAATTTGTCTTTTTATTATAAAAATTAATCTTTTTTAGTAGAAATCGCATTTTTCATGCATAATAATGCAATTAATTAAAACCTCAACAATTTTTTTATAAAATAATCCCTTTTTCTTGAAAATTAAACTATTTTCCTAGAAAACTTTTTGTTTAAAATTCATATTTTAATGCTAAAAATTCAAAATAAATATTTTTTTAAATGAAAATTCAACTATTTTTTCAAATTTGTCTTTTTTTTATAAAAATTCGTTTTTTAAATAAAAATTGCAATTTTCATGCATAATAATGCATTTAATTAAAACCTCATAAATTTTTTAAATGAAGTAATCCCTTTTGGAGGAAAATTCAACTTTTTTGTTGAAAATTCAACTACGTTCGGGAAAAATTTACTTTTTGTTTAAAACTCATATTTTAATGCTAAAAGTTCAAATTAAATATTTTTAAAATGAAAATTCAACAATTGTTTTAATTTGTTTTTCTTATTTTGAAAAATCATCTTTTTTAGTAGAAATCGCAGTTTTTTGCATTAGACTGCAATTCATTAAAACCTCAACAATTATTTAACAAGTATTCCTTTTTGGAGGAAAAATCAACTGTTTTGTTGAAAATTCAACTATTTTCGGAAAAAATTTACTTTTTGTTAAAAATTCATATTTTAATACTAAAAATTCAAATTAAATATTTTTTAAATGAAAATTCAACTATTTTTTTTTAATTTGTTTTTTTATTTTCTAAATTCATCTTTTTTTAGTAGAAATCGCATTTTTCATGCATAATAATGCGATTAATTAAAACTTCAACAATTTTTTGATAAAGTAATCCCTTTTTGTTGAAAATTCAACTATTTTTGTAAAAAGTTTACTTTTGTTAAAAAATTCAACTATTTTCGGAAAAAATTTACTTTTTATTTAAAATTCATATGTTAATGCTAAAAATTCAAATCAAATATTTTTTTAAATACAAATTTAACTATTTTTTTTTAATTTGTCTTTTTATTTTAAAAATGTATCTTTTTTAGTAAAAATCGCATTGTTCATGCATAATAATGTAACTAATTGAAGCCTCAACAATTGTTTATAAAATATTCCTTTTTACAGGAAAATTCAACTATTTTCGGAAAAAATTTACTTTTCGTTTA
This sequence comes from Druon quercuslanigerum, assembly GCA_010014905.2. Classification (NCBI taxonomy): domain Eukaryota; kingdom Metazoa; phylum Arthropoda; class Insecta; order Hymenoptera; family Cynipidae; genus Druon; species Druon quercuslanigerum. The sequence goes on from JAAAKG020122751.1 coordinate 7,475, forward strand.
AAATTCACATTTTAATGCTAAAAATTTATATTAAATATTTTTAAAATGAAAATTCAACTTTTTTTTATTTTGTGTTTTTGTTTTAAAAATTAATCTTTTTTAGTAGAAATCGCATTTTTCATGCATAATAATGCGATTAATTAAAACTTCAACAATTTTTTGATAAAGTAATCCCTTTTTGTTGAAAATTCAACTATTTTTGTAAAAAGCTTACTTTTCGCTCAAAATTCATAATTAGGCCTTGAAAAGTCAGTTGAAATATTTTTTGGATGAAAATCCAAATTTTTTTGTTGAAAACTCATCTTTTTATTTTAAAAATTCAACTTTTTTTTTTGAAAATTTGTCTTTTTATTTTAAAAATTTATCTGTTTTAGTAGAAATCGCATTGTTCATACATAATAATGCAATTAATTGAAACCTCAACAATTATATATAAAATATTCCTTTTTAGAGGAAAATTTAACTATTTTCGGAAAACATTTACTTTTCACTCGAAGTTCGTAGTCATGCGTTAAAAAGTCAATTGAAATATTTTTTGGATGAAAATTCAACTATTTTTTTTAAATTTGACTTCTTATTTTAAAAATTCATATTTTATAGTAGAAATTGTAGTTTTTCTTGCATAAGACTGCAGTTAGTGGAAACCTCAACAATTTTTTATAAATTATTCCTTTATGGAGGAAAATACAACTGTTTTGTTGAAAATTCAACTATTTTCGGTAAAAATGTACTTTTTGTTTAAAATTCATATTTTAATGCTTAAAATTCAAATAAAATATTTTTTAAATCAAAATTCAACTTTTTTTTTAATTTGTCTTTTTATTTTAAAATTTTATCTTCTTTAATAGAAATTGTATTGTTCATGCATGATAATGCAATTAATTAAAACCTCAACCATTTTTTTTATAAACCAATCACTTTTTAAATAAAAATTCAACTTTTTTTTAAATTTGTCTTTTTATTATAAAAATTCATCTTTTTCGTAGAAATTGCAGTTTTTCTTTAATAAGACTGCAATTCATTGAAACCTCAATAATTATTAATAAAATATTCCTTTTTGGATTTTTAAAATAAAAATTCATATTTTGGTGCTAAAAATTCAAATTAAATATTTTTTAAATGAAAATTCAACGATTTTTTTTTTAATTTGTCTTTTTATTTAAAAAATTCATCTTTTTTAATAGAAATCGCATTTGTCATGCATGATATTTCAATTAGTTGAAACCTCAACATTTTTAAAAATAAAGTAATCCCTTTTTGTTGAAAATTCAACTATTTTCGTAGAAAATTTACTTTTCGCTCAAAATTCATAGTCAGGCGTTGAAAAGTCAACTGAACTTTTTTTTGAATTAAAATTCAACTATTTTTTTTTTTTTTGATAATTCGTCTTTTTATTTTAAAAATTCATCTTTTTTAGTAGAAGTCGCAATTTTCTTACATAAGACTAAAATTTATTAAAACCTCCACAATTATTTACAAAGTATTCCTTTTTGGAGGAAAATTCAACTATTTTCGGAAAAATTTACTTTTTGTTTAAAATTTATATTTTAATGCTAAGAATTCAAATTAAATATTTTTAAAATAAAAATTCAACTTTTTAAAAAAATTTCTTTTTATTTTAAAAATTCGTTTTTTTAGTATAAATCGCAATTTTTTTGCATAATAATTCAATTAATTGAAACTTAAACAAATTTTTTTATAAAGTAATCCCTTTTTTCAAATTCAACTATTTTTATAGAAAATTTACTTTTCGCTAAAAATTTATACTTAGGCGTTGAAAAATCAACGGAAATATTTTTTGGATGAAAATTCAACTATTTAAAAAAAAAATTTATTTTAAAAATTTATCTTTTTCAGTAGAAATTGCAGTTTTTCTTGCACAAGACTGCAATTCATTAAAACCTCAAGAATTATTTATAAATTATTCCTTTTTGGAGGAAAATTCAACTGTTTTGTTTCAACTGTTAAATAATTCTTGAATTTATTTGATTTTTTTTTATTCTTCCAAATTGAAAGAGTTTTTTTTTAAATATTCCACACTCTTTTTTCGAAATTTAAAGAAATCGTTTTATATGTTCAAAGCCTTTTTTTAATTTGCTCGCAACTTTCATTTTTCAAACTAAATTATTTAAAATGTACACACGAATCTTAAGAAAATTCTTGTTTTAATCTTTCCAGACCCTCTAAGCCTTCTAATCTTTAAAAATTATTCAAAATTTTCCTGATTTTTATTTAATTATGTAAAATTAGAAAATTTGCCCTTAAAATCTTTCAGATTATTCTTTGGCAATTTTACTCTTAAAATTTTTATTTTAAAAGAAAACCTGAACCATTAATAATTTTTCCAGAAATCTGGAAAAAATTAATTTTCTCAAATCTGTCATATTATGAAAAATAATAAATTGGTTAAACAATTATGTTTGTTAAATTTAAATAATTTTTACCTTAGACTCAGCGAAAAGTGGACAAAAAGTAGAATATTTTTTAAAAATTCTACTTTCCTGCATTTAAAAAAATAATATTATTTAAAATAATAAGAATTCGCTGAAACAATTAATGTTTTCAAATTTAATTAATTTGTACTTTGCTTTAAGTAAAAAGTGGAAAAAAGGTGAAAATTTAATTTAAAAACCACAACTTTCTAGTATTATTCTAGTATAATATTATTATAAATAATAATAATTTGTTTAAAGAATTATGTTTTTTAATATTAGTTAATTATTACCCTTTTATAATTGAAAAGTAGATAAAAAGTGAACAAATTTATTTTTTAATTTATTAATTTAATTTTTTAAATAATTTTAATTTATTAATAATAAATGGCTTAAACAATTATTATTGTTTAATTGATTATTGCCTTGTTATAACTGAAAATTTGAAAATAAGTTAAAATTTTCAGAAAACCCCGCGACTTTCCAACATTATTCTGAGAGAAAATTGCTAAAAACAATAATAAATTATTTAAACAATTTATGTGAACATCTAATTATCAGAAGAAAGTAGTATTTTATGTATTTGTAGTTAAATTTTCACTAAAAAATATTATTTTTCAACCGAAAATAAAATAGTAAAATTTTTAGTTTAAAAAATTAACTTGAACAAAAGATTTGTTTACCCTGCTGAATTTAAAAAAAAAAGAAAGATAAATTAGTTCAACCCTAGACTAAAAAGATGAATTTTTTATAAAATATCTTAATTTCGATCTTCTAAGGAATAAATTTTCAATTAAAACTTTTGAATAAAAAGATTAATTTTCAACCAAATAGTTATTTTAGATAAATAATTTAATTTTTAACTAGTTTGATTTTTAATAAATTAGTTAACTTTTCAACAAAAAATATGGATTTTTCATAAAAATGAGAAATAAGAAAAATACATAAACAAAATATTTAAATCTTAAACTAAAATGACGAATTTTCAATCAAAAAATTAATTTTGAACTTATTTTTTTAAAAAAAGATGGTTAAAAAAAAGTTATAAATTTGAACGAAAAATATAATAGTTAGGTTTTTGATTAAACCTAAAAATAAAACGAATTGCCAACAAAATAATTAAATTTTTCATCAGATAGTGACCAAAAATATAATAGTAGACTTTTTAAACACAAAAAAAACTAACTTTGAATCCTAAAATAGTTTAAGTTTCTTCTAATAAAAATGAAGATTTAAGACTCGATTTGAAAATGGCGCGTTTTTTCGGGGAAAAGTCCGGTCAATCAAAAGTCCCGATGGCAGTGTCTCAACTCTCCGTACGATAATGAGACAAGTGAAAACAGCTGATCAACGTAGTTTGAGATGGCCTTGTGAATGTTGATTACGGCGCGCACGCTCGAAATTTCCTGAAAGCTGTCTAACTTTGCCACTCACTTTCACCTGCTTCGTTTCGAAAGGAAAGAACGGGATTTCGAATCGGGAAATTAGAATAATAAATGAAAAAACGAATGGCAGTTACGTGAGTGACAGGGGGTCCTCTAGTTGAAACTGTAACCTCAAATAACCTTAAATATTTTGCCATTATGTTTCCTGAAGGTCGGTTCTGATAAAAGTAATCGATTATCTACCTGGTCACGATGAACACCTGGCCAAACCGTCAACCTGAGAGAACCCGCGGTTTTTTTTACATTTTTGTATCGATTTTTTAAATTCAAGTAAGTGGGGCTCGAGGAAGAAGCATGAAATGCGTAAGCTGACGAAGAGAAGAATGTAAGTTATTCATAATATTTCTTATTTTAAATATTAATGGTAGAATTTAGAGGGTTAATTGAATCTTATCGCGGCGTAATTAACATAATTGTAAAGTCATAACAGTGGAGTTATATCTAGATTGCTTGTTGCTCCGAAAGTGAATTTTGAGTTTTTCTTGTCATCGACAGATATCTACTTGACAACAAAGCGCTGTACTGTCAATAAACCTGAATAATTGAAATTCATAATCAGTTTATGATGGCTGAAAAATCCCGAAAAATAAAATTCTCGACAGTTTGTAATATTTGGACGTCTGAAAAATTCTAAAAAATAAAATTTCGGAATTCGAAAATTCCCGAAAAATAATATTCCCGAATAATAAAATTTCCAAATTAATAAGTTCCCGAATAAAATAATCGCCGAATATTTTTAAATATTACAGAATTGGAAAATTTCCGAAAAATAAAATTCCCGAATAATACAATTCCTGAATATGTAATAAAATTTTGGAATAATAAAATTCCCGAACAATATTATTCCCAAATAATCCAATTTTCGAATAAAATAGTCCCTAAACAGTTTATAATATTAACGAATTTCAAAATTCCCGAAAAATTAAATTCCCGACAGCTTGTATTTATAATATTACGGAATATGGAAATGCACGATTAATAAAATTCCCGAAAGAAAATTGCCGAATTAGTAAATGTGGTATCTAGAATATTGCAGACACTGAAAATTCCTGACAGTTTATAATATTGGGACATTTTAAAAAGCCCCCAAAAAATTTTCTAATTGGAAAATTAACGAATTATAAAATTCACGAACCATAAAATTCTCGAATTATAAAATTACAGAATAAAATAAACCCCGGACAGTTTATAATAATTAATATTACAAAATTGGAAAATTGCCGAAAAATAAAATCCCCGAATAATAAAATTTCTGAATATGTAATAAAATGTTTAAATAATAAAATTGTCAATCTCGAAAATTTCAAAACAATAATATTCCCGAATAATAGAATTTCCCATTAGGAAAATTCCCGAATAAAATAATTTCTAAACAGTTTGTAATATTACAGAATTGGAAAATTCGCGAAAAATAAAATTCCCGAATAATACAATTCCTGGATAATAAAATTTCCGAACAATAAAATTTCCGAACAATAAAACTAGAATATTCCCGAGACTAAAACATTCTTGATAGTTTATAATATTGGGACAATTTAAAAATCCCCCAAAAAATTCCCTAATGAAAAAATTACGAACAATAAAATTCTCGAATAATAAAATTCCAGAATAAAATAAATCCCGAACAGTTTATAATATTACTGAATTGAAAAGTTCTTGAAAAATAAACTTCCCGACAGTTTATAATATTGGGACGCATGAAAAATCCTGAATAAAAAAATTCCAGAATAAAATAAACCCCGAACAGTTTATAATATTACAAATTGGAAAATTCCCGAAAAATAAAATTCATGAATATGTAATAAAATGTTTAAATAATAAAATTGCCAATCTCAAAAATTTTCAAACAATAATATTCCCGAATAATAAAATTTCTTATGAGGAAAATTTTTAAATAAAATAATCCCAGAATGGGGACTTGTGAAGAATTCTGAAAAATAAAATTCCCGAATAATAAAATTCCTGAATATGTAATAAAATTCCCGAACTCGAAAATTACCGAAGAATACTGTTCCCGGATAATCTAATTTTCTAATGAAATAATCTTTAACAGTTTATAATATTACCGAATCGGAAAATTTCCGAACAATAACATTCCCGAAGAATAAAACTAGAATATTCCCGACACTGAACATTTTTTGATAGTTTTAATATTTGGACAATTTAAAAATCCCCCAAAAATTCCCTAATGGGAAAATTCACGAATAATAAAATTCTCGAATAATAAAATTCCAGAATAAAATAAATCCCGAACAGTTTATAATATTACTGAATTGGAAAATTCTTTAAAAATAAAATTCCCGACAGTTTATAATATTGGGACGCATGAAAAATCCCAAATAATAAAATTCCAGAATAAAATAAACCCCGAACAGTTTATAATATTGCAGAATTGGAAAATTCCCGAAAATTAAAATTCACGAATATGTAATAAAATGTTTAAATAGTAAAATTGTCAATCTCGAAAATTTCAAAACAATAATATTCCCGAATAATAAAGTTTCCGATTAGGAAAATTACCGAATAAAAGAATCCCAGAATGGGGACTAGTGAAAAATTCTGAAAAATAAAATTCTTGAATATGTAATAAAATTGCCGAACTCGAAAATTACCGAACAATAATGTTCCCGGATAAGCCAATTTTCGAATGAAATAATCTCTAAACAGTTTATAATATTACCGAATTGGAAAAATTCCGAAAAATAAAATTTCCGAATAATACAATTCCTGGATAATAAAATTTTCGAACAATAAAATTCCCAAACAATAAAACTAGAGTATTCCCGACGCTAAAACATTCTTGATAGTTTATAATATTGGGACAATTTAAAAATCCCCAAAAAATTTCCTAATGGGAAAATTCACGAAAAATAAAATTCACGAATATGTAATAAAATGTTTAAATAGTAAAATTGTCAATCTCGAAAATTTCAAAACAATAATATTCCCGAATAATAAAGTTTCCGATTAGGAAAATTACCGAATAAAAGAATCCCAGAATGGGGACTAGTGAAAAATTCTGAAAAATAAAATTCTTGAATATGTAATAAAATTGCCGAACTCGAAAATTACCGAACAATAATGTTCCCGGATAAGCCAATTTTCGAATGAAATAATCTCTAAACAGTTTATAATATTACCGAATTGGAAAAATTCCGAAAAATAAAATTTCCGAATAATACAATTCCTGGATAATAAAATTTTCGAACAATAAAATTCCCAAACAATAAAACTAGAGTATTCCCGACGCTAAAACATTCTTGATAGTTTATAACATTGGGGCAATTTAAAAATCCCCAAAAAATTCCCTAATGGGAAAATTCCCGAAAAATAAAATTCACGAATATGTAATAAAATGTTTAAATAATAAAATTGTCAATCTCGAAATTTTCAAAACAATAATATTCCCGAATAATAAAGTTTCCAATTAGGAAAATTCCCGAATAAAAGAATCTCAGAATGGGGACTTGTGAAAAATTCTGAAAAATAAAATTGTTGAATAATAAAATTCTTGAATATGTAATAAAATGGCCGAACTCGAAAATTACCGAACAATAATGTTCCCGGACAATCCAATTTTCTAATGAAATAATCTCTAAACAGTTTATAATATTACCGAATTTGAAAATTCCCGGAAAATAAAATT
>JAAAKG020122762.1:0-14996 GCA_010014905.2 Druon quercuslanigerum
AAAATTATGGAATATTCAACTAAAACAGTTAATGTTAATTTAAAAAATTAATTTTCAACGAAAGAGATGAATCTGCAAATAAAATGGTAGAATATTCAATAGGTTTAGGTAAAAATATCAATTTTTAACCAAAAATGGTAGTTCAATTTGCAGTTTAAAAAACAAAACAATTATCAACTATAAATGTAAAAAAACTTAAATGTATTGGATACAGATAGATTAAATAAATTGACTATTAAACTGGATTAATTAAATTTTAAGTCAAAAAAGTATTTTTTAACAAACCAGATGAATTTTCTATCAAAAAGATACATTATCATCAAAAATGTTGAATTTTCAACAAAAAACGATAATATTTCAATAAAAAATGGAACATTTAGGTTATCATTTTAAAAAATTAATTAAAAAAAATTAACAAAGTAGTTAAATTTTCCAAAAAAGTTATAAAGTTTCAACTAAAATTATGGAATATTCAACTGGATTAGTACAATTTTCAGTTAAAAAAATTAGTTTTCAACTACGAAGATGAATCTTTAAACAAAATAAACCATGATTAACAAAAGAGTTTAACTTTCAACTAAGTAGATATAATTTTATCCAAAAACATGAATTCTCAACGAGAAAAGTAACAACTAACCAAAAAAGACGAATTTTTAAGTAATAAACATTTTTGTAGTCAAGAGAGAAAAAAAATCAACCAAACCGTTGAAATTCAGTTTAAAAAAAAACTAATTTCCACCCAAAAAGTTAGAATTTTAATAAAATCATTAGATATAAACCTACATTTACAAATAAAAAATACTGTTATTTAACTTAATATAATAATTGAAAACGAAATTTAATTTGTCCAAATCCACGAGAAATGATTCCTCCGATTTAGGTTCAAGGCCAATGCAAACCATGCCCAAAAACCGTTCTTATATCAGGAGTTGAGTGTAATTCAAAATTTGCCAACTTTTCCCGATTTTCCAGAACTTGTAGCAACTCTCGTATTGAAAAATGAAAACCCTTACCTGGCATTGGAGGTGGAGCAACGATTTCCGCGGGCGGAGCACAAACCGCTGGACAATCAGGCTTCAAATTGACAATATGAAAACTGCAGAGTTGTCCCGAAGTGCCCAGAATATGAATAACCGGGACAGGATTCGGCAGAGTATTTTCCGGGCCCCACAAAAGTCTTCGGTTCGCCGATCTGTCAATCGCCAATCCAACCGGAAACGACTCCTCCGTTCGAACGAGAGGAAGTTCCGCCCTTCCACTATCAACAAGTTGCCACTGCTCCCAACTATTTCCATTATCAATCGATCCCAAAACCGCAATCTCACTGCTGGTGCTGCTCGCCGCAAAAATCACGCCCCACTCTGGAATTGACTCGAAATAATAGCGAGTCGTGGGCACTCCACCGTAGGTGATGTCCTCGTAATTGGTGAAAATCGCCAAGGCCTCGCCCTTGGGAGCATCGACAATGAGGACATTGATTTTTTGCTCTCCCGGTTCCTGATAAGCGGCACAAAATTGATAATTGCTGACCCAGAGGATGGCTGTGACTCCGCCTATACTTGGATTCGGACCGGGAATCGTCCTGGCTGGCTTCAATTCCGGTTTCAGTTGGATGATGTTGCCATTTCGACAGCCGACGACTATTTGCTTTCCCTTCGGACTCCATGAGAGCGACAGGGCTTCTATTCCTTCGATTCGTTCGAGGGCTGTTATTCCAACTCCGGCTTTTCTGTCGCCTTTCACCTGGAAACTCCCGATTGTATAGTCGCTCGCGACCGTGCATAGCATTCCAGGAACTGCGGGATTCCAGCAGAGGTCTGTCACGATAATGTCCCCGCTCGAGGTCGAGAGACGAATTTCATGGAGCAAATCGAGAACCTTAAACGAGAAATATTTTTTCAATAGAGTAAATAGAGTAGAGACGACTTTAACTTTCTAGGAAAATGTGTAAATTTTCAAATTAGTAGTTGTTTTTTCAACTTAAAAATATTAATTTTCAACACGAAATGGAATTATTGAATATTCAGTTAAAAAATTAATTCTCCACCCAAAAAAAAACGAATTTTTAACTAAATAGTAGAATTTTCAGTTAAATAGATGATTTTTCAACAAAATACATGAGTTCTTAACATAATAGTTGAATTTTTAACCAAAAAGATGTATTTTCAACCACAAAAATAAGAACTGACTACAAAAAAAGATGAATTTTTAACAAGATAAACCAATTGTCAACAAAATAGTAAAATTTTCAATAAAAAAAACATGTTCCGCCGAAATAGACGAATTTTCAACAAAATACAGGACTTATTAATCAAATAGTTGAATTTTTCACACAAGATGAATCTTGAACACCAAAAATTAAATTTTCTACAAAAAGAAAGATGAATTTTCAACAAAAAAATCATTTTTCTCAAAAAATAGTAAAATTTTCAATAAAAAATGTATACATATTCGAACAAAATAGACGATTTTTCACCAAAATATGGTTTTAACCACATAGTTGATTTTTCAACAAAAAGCATAAATTTTCAACCACTAAAATTACATTTTCTACAAAGAATGCGAATTTTCAACCAAATACATCAATGTTCAGAAAATTAGTAAAATTTTCAACAACAAAAAAATACTGTTCTAAAATAGACGATTTAAAAAACGCTTTTTAACCAATTTTTTGCCAATAAAATAATAAAATTGTCAATAAAAAAAACATATTCCACCAAAATAGACGAATTTTTAACAAAATACATGAGTTTTTCACCCAACAGTTGAATTTTTAACCAAAAAGATGTATTTTCAACCACGAAAATAAAAATTGTCTACAAAAAAGATGAATTTTCAACAAGATTCACTAATTGTCAACAAAATAGTAAAATTTTCAATTAAAAAAAATATATACTCTACCGAATTAGAGGAATTTTCAATAAAATGAATGATTTTTGGCCTAACAGTTGATTTTTCGACAAAAAAGATCAACTCCCATCCACGAAAATAATACTTCTACAAAAAACATGAATTTTCAACAAAATACAGGACTTTTGAATCAAATAGTTGAATTTTTGACCAAAAAGATAAATTTTCAACCCCAAAAATTAAATTTTCAACCCCAACAATGAACTTTTCTACTAAAAAGATGAATTTTCAACAAAAAAATCAATTTTCTCAGAAAATAATAAAATTTTCAATAAAAAAAATATATATGTGCATTTATATTCGAACGAAATAGACGATTTTTCAACAAAATACAGAGTGTTTTAATCAAATAGTTGATTTTTAACCAAAAAGATGTATTTTCAACCACGAAAATAAAAACTGTCTACAAAAAAGATGAATTTTCAACAAGATTCACTAATTGTCAACAAAATAGTAAAATTTTCAATTAAAAAAAATATATACTCTACCGAATTAGAGGAATTTTCAATAAAATGAATGATTTTTGGCCTAACAGTTGATTTTTCGACAAAAAAGATCAACTCCCATCCACGAAAATAATACTTCTACAAAAAACATGAATTTTCAACAAAATACAGGACTTTTGAATCAAATAGTTGAATTTTTGACCAAAAAGATAAATTTTCAACCCCAAAAATTAAATTTTCAACCCCAACAATGAACTTTTCTACTAAAAAGATGAATTTTCAACAAAAAAATCAATTTTCTCAGAAAATAATAAAATTTTCAATAAAAAAAATATATATGTGCATTTATATTCGAACGAAATAGACGATTTTTCAACAAAATACACAGTGTTTTAATCAAATAGTTGATTTTTGAACAAAAAGCATGAATTTCCAACCACTAAAATTAAATTTTCTACACAAAAAAAATGATAATTTTCAACAAAATACATCAACGTCATAAAAACTAGTAAAATTTTCAATAAAAAAAAAATAATTCACTTAAATAGACGATTAAAAACAATGCATTTTTAACCAAAAAGATGTATTTTCAAACATGAAAATAAAAATTTTCTACAAAAAAAATGAGTTTTCAACAAGATAAATCATCTGTCAATAAAACAGTAAAATTTTAAATAAAAAAAAACATATTCCACGAAAATAGACGAATTTTCGACAAAATACATCAGTTTTAAGAAAATAAGTAACATTTTCAATAAAAAAAATACTTTACCAGAACAGGCGATTTAAGAAAAACGCATTTTTAACCAAATATCTGAATTTTTAACCACGAACATTTAATTTCCTACAAAACAGGTGGATTTTCAAAAAGAAAAATCAATTTTCAACAATATAGTAAAAATTTAAATAAAAAAAATATATTCAACATAATAGATCAATTTTCAGAAAATTAGCAAAATTTTTTATTTAGAAAAATGCATTTTTAACCACGAAAATAAAATTTTCTACAAAAAAGATGAATTTTCAACAAGAAATATCAATTCTTAACAAAATATTAAAATTTTTCAATAAAAAAAATGAATTCCACCAAAATAGACGAGGTTTTTAAACCAAATAGTCGATTTTTCAAATAAAAGTATGAATTTTCAACCACTTAAATTACATTTTCTACAAAAAGAAAAGATGTGAATTTCCAACAAAATACATTAATTTTCAGAATATTATTAAAAATTTTCATTAAAAAAATACTTCAACAAAATAGAAGGTTTTAAAAAAAAGTACTTTTAAGCAAATAGTTGAATTTTCAACAAAGAAAATTAGATTTTTTTTATCAAAAAGGTGGATTATTAATAAAATAAGTCAATTTTCAACAAAATAGTACAATTTTTAATAAAAAAATATATATTCCATCAAAATAGAAGATTTTAAAAAACGCATTTTTAAACAAATAGTTGAATTTTCAACAAAGAAAATTAGATTTTGTATCAAGAAGGTGAATTTTCAATTTAAAAAATACTCACTAAAATAGACGAATTTTCAATAATATAAATGAGTTTTTAACCTAACAGTTGAATTTTTAACAAAAAGACGTATTTTCAACCACGAAAATAAAATTTTTTTACAAACAAGATGAATTTTCAACAGGATAATTCAATTGTCAGCAAAATAGTAAAAATTTCAATAAAAAAAAATATATATTCGAAAAAAATTCACGATTTTTCAACAAACAAAAAAAAAGATGAATTCTCATCCAGGAAAATTAAATTTTCTACCAATAAAATACGAATTTTCAACAAAATACATCAGTTTTAAGAAAATAAGTAACATTTTCAATAAAAAAAATACTTCAACAGAACACGCGATATAAGAAAAACGCATTTTTAACCAAATATCTGAATTTTCAACTACGAACATTTAATTTCCTACAAAACAGATTAATTTTCAAAAAGAAAAATAAATTTTCAAAAATATAGTAAAAATTTAAATAAAAAAATATATTGAAAATAAAACTTCAATTTTCAGAAAATTAGCAAAAATTTTTATCGAGAAAAGACCTCACCAAAAATAGGCGAGTTTAAAAAAAGGCATTTTTAACCACGAAAATAAAATTTTCTACAAAAAAGATGAATTTTCTACAAAAAAGATGGATTTTCAACATTATAGCATAAATTTAAATAAAAAAAAATGTATTTCACCAAAATAGACGATTTTTCAAAAAAATACACGAGCTTTTAACCAAATAGTTGATTTTTCAACTAAAAGTATGAATTTTCAACCACTAAAATTACATTTTATACAAAAAGAAAAGATGTGAATTTCCAACAAAATACATTACTTTTCAGAATATTATTCAAAATGTTGATTAAAAAAAATACTTCAACAAAATAGAAGATTTAAAAAAAATGTATTTTCAAGCAAATAGCTGAATTTTCTACAAAGAAAATTAGTTTTTTTTAGCTAAATGGTGAATTTTAAATAAAATAAATCAATTTTCAACAAAATAGTAAAATTTTCAATAAAAAAACACATTTATATTCCACCAAAATAGACGATTTTTCAAAATACACGAGCTTTTAACCAAATAGTTTGATTTTTCAAATAACAGCATGCATTTTTTAAACTAAAATTACATTTTATACAAAAAGAAATATGCGAATTTCCAACAAAATAAAATAACTTTCAGACAATTAGTAAAAATTTTCATTAAAAAAAAATACTTCGCCAAAATAGAAGATTAAAAAAAAAGGAAATAGTTGAATTTTCAACAAAAAAAATTAGATTTTTTATCAAAAAGGTGGATTATTAATAAAATAAGTCATTTTTCAATAAAATAGTACAATTTTCAATTAAAAAAATATATATTCCACCAAAATAGAAGATTTAAAAAAAACGCATTTTTAAGCAAATAGTTGAATTTTCAACAAAGAAAATTAGATTTTTGATCAAACAGGTGAATTTTCAATATAAAAAAAACACTTCACTAAAATAGACGACTAAAAAAACGCATTTTTAACCAAATAGTTGAGTTTTTAACCAAAAAGATGTATTTTCAAACACGAAAATAAAAATCTAAAAAAAAAAGAATTTTCAACAAGATAAATCAACTGTCAATAAAACAGTAAAACTTTCAATAAAAAAAACATATTCCACCAAAATAGACGAATTTTCAATAATATACATGAGTTTTTAACCTAACAGTTGAATTTTTAACAAAAAGATGTATTTTCAACCACGAAAATAAAAATTTTCTACAAAGAAGATGAATTTTTACCAGGATAAATCAATTGTCAACAAAATAGTAAAAATTTCAATAAAAAAAATATATATTCGAAAAAAATAGAACATTTTTCAACAAATACACGAGTTTTTAATGAAATAGTTGATTTAAAAAAAATGAATTCTCATCCACAAAAATTAAATTTGCTACCAAAAAAATACGAATTTTCATAAAAATACATTAGTTTTAAGAAAATAAGTAAAATTTTCAATAAAAAAATACTTGACCAGAACAGGCGATTTAAGAAAGACGCGTTTTTAACCAAATATGTACATTTTTCACCACGAGCATTTAATTTCCTACAAAACAGATGAATTTTCAACTAGAAATACCAATTCTCAACAAAATAGTAAAATTTTCAATAAAAAATATATATCCCACCATAATAGACGATTTTACAACCAAATACACGAGCTTTTAACCAAAAAGTTGATTTTTCAAATAAAAGCATGAATTTTTAACCACTAAAATTACATTTTCTATAAAAAAAAGATGCGTATTTTCAACCAAACACATTATTTTTCAGAAAATTAGTAAACATTTTCATTGAAAAACACTTCACCCAAATAGAAGATTTTAAAAAAATGCATTTTTAACTAAATAGTTGAATTTTCAATAAAGAAAAGTACACGTTTTATCAAAAAGGTGAATGTTCAATATCATAAATAAATTTTCAACAAAACAGTAAGACTTTAATTTAAAAACAATATATTCCACCAGAAAAGACAAAAAATACATCAATTTTTTACGATTAAAATGAAAACTACATGTCCTATGAAAAAATGATTCATAACAAATTTTTAGAACTTTTTCGGAGAAACAATTTTTTGCCTTAATTTTTTTCGTATCTTGTATAGTTTGACAGCAAAATGGATTTTTTTATATTTTTAGTAACATTTTTCACGATTAAAAAAAATGTGGCTTATCAAAAAAATAGTTTCAACAAAATATGTTCATCTTTTTGATGTGAACAATTTTGTTCCACGAAAAAAGACGAATTTTCAGTAAAATACATTAATTATAAATCCAACAGTTCAGTTTTCAACTTAATAATATAAAATTTATGCCAGAATGGAAAAATTACATTCAGATTAACAGAAATTATTTTTCAAACAAAAGAAAATGAATTTCAACAAAATATAGTAACATTCTCAACAAAAGATATAAATTTTCAACTAAAATGATGAATCTTAAAATAAATGAATGTTTTAGAGAGTAGTTCAACTTTTAATCAAGAAAATTATTTTTCTACCAAAAAGATGAATTTGTAACCAAAAAGATTATTCTCTACCAAAAAAGATAAATTTTCAGTTTAACGCATGAATGATTAAAGAAACAGTTGAGTTTTTAACTTAAAAATATAAAATTTAATCTCATGATGGAATTATTAAATCTTTATTTAAAAAATTAATTTGCAAACAAACAAAAAAAGGAACTTTCGACAAAATCGTATTATTCTCCACAAAAGATAGAAGTTTTCAGCTAAAATGACGAATCTTAAAAAAAAATGATGATTAAAAAAGTAGTTCAACTTTTAACCAAAAAATTATCTTTTAACAAAATTTGTCTATTTTGTTAAATGCAACTTTTTTGATTCAAATGTTCTTAAAATTAAATTAGAATCCTTTTTAACATTTTAAAGTTGAAAATTCAACTTTTTGGTTTAAATTTCGACGTTTTTAAATTGAAAATTCATCTTTTTGTTTTAATTTCGTCTCTTTTGGTTATAATTTTAATCATTTAGTTCTAAATGCAACTGTTTTGTCAAAAGTTGATGTTTTTTTTAGTTGAACATTCAACTACATTTTTGGAAAACGGTCTTCCTTTGTTTAAAACTAACTTTTTCGTTGACAATTCATTTTTTTGGGTTTAGAAGTCAAATATTTTCTAAAATATTCCATTTTTGGCTTTAAAAATCAACTCTTTTGTGGGAAATTGTTATTTTGGGATTGAAAATTCACGTTACTTCGCAGAAAATTAATATTCATAGGCTGTTAATTGTTAATTTACAACCAAGAAAGATTTTAATTCAACCAAAAATGGAATAGTTCAATTTGCATTTGAAAAAATTAAATTTTCAATAAAAGAGACTGAATTAGTTGAGAGATGAATTTCTAACTAGAATTAGTGAATATTCAACTGGATTTAGTAAATTTACAGTTAAAAAAATTAATTTTTAACCAGATAGATTTTTCAACGAAAAAAGATAATATTTCCAACAAAAATTAAATCGTTAAATTATAAGTTAAAAAAATTTAAATTTAACAAAACACAAATTATTGACCAAATAGTTAAACATGCCAACAAAGGTCGGAATTTTGAACTAAAATGGTAGAATGTTCCATTAAATTATAAACATTTTTAGTTAAAAAAATTTAATTCTCAACAAAAAAGATTAATTTTCTAAAAAAAATATTTATCAATAAAATACACGAATTTCTAACTAAAAAATATAAAAATTAATTTTTTCGTTTGTTGACGTTCTAATATTTTAGTTGAAAATCTATCTATTTTGTTGGAAAATAACTATTTCTTTAAAAATTCATGTATTTTGTTCAAAATTTTCTTTTTTACTGGAAAATTAATTTTCTTGTTTGGAAATTCCTCTTCTTGGTACAAAATTTAACAGTTTCTTTAAAAATTCACGTATTTTGTTGAAAATTTGTCTTTTTTAGCGGAAAATTAATCTTCCAGTTTAAAAATTCCTCTTCTTGGTTGAAAATTAAACATTGTGGGCCCTGTGAAACTAAAAATACTTACATTTTTGGATAAGGCAGCCGCAGAATAAATGAGAACTGCAGGTGCAGAAAGAGTCACAGCTAAATACGAAAAATCACAGCTCAGAGATAATCTTGAAATGATGTCTGGCAACTGCAAATCTATTTTCCACTCGATGTTTGCTTCATTTCCAAGCTTCAGAACGGTGATTTTATTTTGATGACCAACGTATAATAATCCACGTTTTCCATCTGCGGCTACGAGATTACAACTTGTGGGAACGGATGCGAAATTTTCTGATATTTGATGAATGCTCGATTGCTTGAACACAAGTTCCTTAAAAAATACCAAAAATTGGTATTATTATTCTCGTGGGTTCAAAATATTACTAAAAAATATTATAGGAAAAACGCATAACAAAAAAAACTGTATAGACCATTTTTTGCACAAATTAATAATAAATACAAATTAAAAATAATAATTTAGATTAAAAAAATTACATAGCATTGGAATAAATATTTTAAAAACAATGTAAGAATGAATGTGAAAAGTAAATAAACTAAAAAGAAACGATTTATTTTACACTTTTGAATTTTAGCGAATTTTTTACATCGCAATTTCCAAATTGATAAATTTTAAGTCTAAACTTTTTTTAAAACAAAATTTAAAAATTGTATATGATTCTTTACTAATAAATGCAACAATATTTTAGAAAAAAAAACGAATAAGTTTAATAGATATATTTCTAAGAGAATGTAGATTTTTGAAAATTTCAGACAAAAATTTAGAAGCTTTTTAAGAATATTAAAAGTTTTCAAAAGAATAAACAAAATTTCTTAAGATCTCTCGGTAGATTTAAAATTAATTTTTTATTTCACAGCAATAATTTAAAGTGAATATTTAAAAAGATTTCAATAATATTCTAAAAAATTTCGAAAATAATCATATAACATTCTGGAAAATTTAAAGACATTTTTTAATTTTGCAGAATCTTCAAAAAAACTTTAAAAAAATATAGATTTTTGAAGATTACGAATTAAAATGTTTAAGTTTTTCATAGCGTTTTCGACAGTTTAAAATGTATTTAGGAATTGCCAGAATTTTTAATGGACTAAAAATATTTCAAAACTTTGAAAATTTTCCGAACATTTATACAATATTTAAAATTTTTTCCAAGAATCAAAAAGTCTTAAATATCTTTTAAGTTATTTAAAACTTTCTTACAAGTATGTAAAATCGTATAAAATAAAAAAAATTCTCAGCAATTTTCTTGATA
Source organism: Druon quercuslanigerum (assembly GCA_010014905.2). Lineage (NCBI taxonomy): Eukaryota > Metazoa > Arthropoda > Insecta > Hymenoptera > Cynipidae > Druon > Druon quercuslanigerum. The sequence goes on from JAAAKG020122762.1 coordinate 10,628, forward strand.
CTTTTTTGACATCTGAAATCTTCAAAAATCTTCTTTCATTTTTTCTAAGAACCTAAGAAAATTAGATTTATATAATCTTAAGAAAAATGAACAAAGGAAATTAAAAAATAGAGAAACGAAATTTTTATATTTTATTAAAAATCATTTTCTTCTTTAAATTATAATTTGCCTAAAATTTTTATTTATTCTAGACTGAAAAATCTTTTTTGGTCGCAAAGTCAACAATTTTAACGAAAATTTGTCTTTTAGGTTGGAAAATTCGTCTCTTTTGTTAAAATTTCATTTAAAAAACATCTCTTTTTCACTGTACATTCAACTATTTTGTTGAAAATCTCATATTTTTATGTATTCAAACCTGACTAAAAATTTTGTATATAAAATTTTAAACTGCTTTTTAGAAATTCGTCTTTTTGGTTGAAGACTAAAATTTTAGTTAAAAATTCATATCTTTTGTTGAAAATTTAACCATTTGACTAAAAATTTATATTTTTTGGCAGAATATTAATTTTTCTTGTTTAGCGTTTTTAAAACAAAAATTATTAGAACTTAAATGATTAGATTTTTTGAACAATTTTAGGTTACTCTAGCATTTTACAAAAATAATGTAATAATTCTATTTAAATAATTAAATAATTTTAGTTTTATAATATATAATTTTATATTTAAAAGAATACTTACAATTTTCAACAGCTTTAGGTTATTTAATAAAAAATTATTAGATTTGAAAGAAGATTATTCATTTTATAACAGTTTTAGGAAACGTTGGAATTTTGCATAAAAAATTAAAATTATTAAACAAAAATTATTATTATTTAAATAAGATTTAGAATATTTTAGCACTTTTCTATTAATTTAGCGTTTTTCGCCGGTTATTGCTATTTTCAATAAAAAAAATGATATTTCAAATAAGATTAAAATATTTTTAAATAAAAAATAATTTGAGTTAAAACTAACGATTTTTGAATAATTTTAGTTAACGTTAAAACTATACACCGAAAATTGGCATTATAAAATAATCATCATTGTAATTTGGACAAGATTCAGTATCTTTCAACAATTTTCGATTAGTTTAGTGTTTTTCGTCGGAATTTGGTATTTTTAAACAAAAACTCATTATATTTAAGTCAAATGGGTTTTGTTTGAAATAATATAATTTACAAGCTTAAAATATTAATGATTTTGATAGTGTTTTTCGTCAAAAAATTACATTTTTATGGCATAATAATTATGTTTGAAAGAAGATTAATAATTATGGATTATTTTAACGTTTTTCGTCAAAAAGTGATATTCCTAATAAAAAAAATATATTTCACAGGACATTGACAACTTTTCAAATAAGATTTATAATTTCGGCACCATTTTTGTTATGTTCTATTAGTTTTTATCGTCCAAATTTGAAATTTTTAATTTAAAAAAATCGTACGAAATTTATATTACCATTCAGTAATTCATTCCACAATTTTTAAAAACAAAAAACGTAAGGTTTTAAAGAAGATTTCATGTCTATTATTAAATACAAAAACTCATATCAATATTATTCCTTAAAAGATTTAAAATTTCTTGAAATTGCTTCGAAACTTTTTAAATAACCAAAAATTTTTAAATCCTTTATATCAAAATAAGTAGAAATTCCTTTGACATAAAATATATTGTATTCACTAAAATTCTCTATAAATCCATTGAAATGTTTGGAAATTTTAAAAATCTATTAAAAGAAGTGGAAATCATTTACAATCCTTTCAAGATAAATTTAAAATAACTTATTTTTTAAAGTTCCCTCGAAATCCCTTAAAATCGAAAATAAAATCTTTGGAAATACTACGAATTTTTTTGACTTGAAAGTTTTGAAATTCTTTGAAATCGGTTTAAATAGCTTTAAATCTTTAAGAATGCGTAAAATCCTTTGAAAAGTTTTAAAGTCCTTCGAAATATTTTTTAATCTCGTGAAAACCGTTGAATTTTCTTAAAGTTTTTGGAAAACCGTAAATATTGAATTTTTTAGAACATTTTTTGGCCAAGCTAAATTTGTATAATACGAATATCTCAGTGAATAAAAGACAAATGTAAATTATACTATTATTAATTCCCAAAATAAAAAATTCAGCGTTAAAATTACCCTAACCACAAACTTAAAATTATGTTCGACCGTTCCTAGCACTTGCAATTAAAAATTCTTTATAAATGTTTAAAATTATAAAGAGAAAAATATGAATAATTATTCAGCAAGTCAGGAATTATAAAAAAATTAACTGACAATTTAGGATCTAAATTGTGACACAGTTGGATTCCTAACCTCAAAATTAATTAACTTCCCTTTGCCGGTATCGATGTTTTTTAAAACTATTTAAATCATAATTTTTGGCGGAATTGATAAATCGAGGGTGCTTTATAATTTTTTAGTGATAATTTGTGCAAATTTTAACGTATTTCTAGACTTACTTGAACATCTTTCGGAACGGGAGGTGTTTTGAAACTCATCTTGCAAATTCCCGCGTCATTTAGTTTGGTTTGCTTTCAAACTTATTTCATAAAAGCATTTTAAACTCTACTTTATTATTCACATATAGTTATTTTTATAGCATTTTTCGAATACAAACTATTTTCCACCACTGTATTCGAATATTATTTTTTTAAAAGTATGTATTCAGTTAAAAACAGAGATGGGCACTTATATTATCTGACGTAATCTTAGAGCATATACGAAGGGAGACTCCCGTGTAAAAAATTTGTGGCCAGTTTGGCGATTCGGAACGAGAGAGAAAGCAATCCTAGGGGAGGAGTCATCTCTCTCGCACAGCAACGTGATTTGTCATGGTGCGGCAAACAGCTAATCAGATTGCTGCGCGAGAGAGATGGCTTGTCTCTCTAGCTCATAGTCTGTTTCTCTCGCTTTGACACCGTCTCTGACCTTGACTGTTTCACTCCAGTTGTTGTACGATTTATAATACTGGCAAAGTTGATACTGGATTGCGGCGCCTCACCAGCGAACCTATACTAAGGTCCGAAAACCAAACGTATGCCTTAGACATCCAGGACACATGTCAGGCAGGGTTGCGCACGAAATTTACCCTAGGTAATTTACGTAGTACATGTAAATTACGTTTTTAAGATGGCGACTGCCCGTTATCTTTTGTCTTGCAGAGGTTTCTTAAGTTAAAAGAAATACGATGTCAGAGGATTAAAAAAAATAAATATAATTATTTACATTAACAAAGGATCCACAATATGTACATTCCTATAAGCTAGAAGACGGTCGTAGCTAGTATTTTTTAAAATACTGTTACAAATTGAAAATTTTGGAACTGCTTCATTTTCAACTTTCAGCTGCTCAAATTTCAGTTCTTCTTAAGGGATTTTTTAATCCTTTTCCACTTCCAACTTTTGATTTACTTATTTCTTCAATTTTGTAAAAAAACAATTCATTTAATCTGCATTCCGGAAACAGTAAGGTTATATTATGCTCATTTCTTCCACCCTCCTTTCCAGTTCGTCATTTTGTTACATTAATTAATTTTTTACGTGTAATGCGTTAAATACGTATTACACGTATAAAACTTCGAGTTACGCGTAACCATGCAACCCTGATGTCAGGTGATATTCAAATGTTTCAAAAAATCTTAACAAGAGGGACAAAGACAAAGATATTATTATTATATTAGAAAAAGATCGAGAGAAATAAGTGTCTCTTTTTAACCAGTGGCATTTTTTAGTTCTTTGAACTTGCTATAGGTTCGCTAGTGAGGTGCGGTATCTAAGCTTATAATATCTTTTGTTTTATTCATGTAATTTAGTGTATTATTAGTATAATTCAGTAATTTAGGGTAAATTCAGTGTATAACAGTATAATTAACCAGCACAAACGTAAAAAATTCTAAATTTAGGATTGCTTTACGTTTTCTACTCAACGCATAATGCGTATTGAATGAGGAGAACTTCAAGTGGCGCCTCACATGTCGTCCATGATGTAAGAATTAGGATCTTCAAGCTGTTACGTCATTTGGCAAGCTACGCCAATTGCGTAGGACAATACTTTATTTTTTTAATAATTTCGAAAAATATTATTTTTTACTATAAGTGGAATCAGGTATTGTTTTTTATTTATCAAAAGCTCTATTAAAATAATAAATAGAAGTGTTATAAAACGATTAATGAGTTTATAATTTCTAAATATGTACTGTTATGGTAAAAAATAATTTGTTTCCAAGTTATTAAAAAAACAGTTCAGTAACATGCAATTAGCTAATCTCTCGTATTATTGCTTGGTCCTCGGCGTGCAAACATCGGTTCAGCTGTCTAGAGTTCTGAGTCGGTTGTATTACTTAGAAAACGGTAATGAGAATATTACCTAGAATATAACCGGCGGATAAAT
>JAAAKG020122773.1:0-14996 GCA_010014905.2 Druon quercuslanigerum
TTCATTTTCATTTCAGATTTTGATTCATTTTTCATATCACTCAATTTTTCTTATAACTCATTTTTTATGTCACTTGATTTTCATATCAAATCATTTTATTATATATTTGCCATCTTTTATTCCATTGTTCATTTTATTTTAGATTTAATTTTATCATATGTTTCATTCGATTTTTCAGTTCATTTTATATTTCATTTTCATTTCAGATTTTGATTCATTTTTCATATCACTCAATTTTTCTTATAACTCATTTTTTATGTCACTTGAATTTCATATCAAATCATTTTATTATATATTTGCCATCTTTTATTCCATTGTTCATTTTATTTTAGATTTCATTTCATCATATATATAATTCCATTTTTCTTTTTACTTCCTAATTCATTTTTTAATTCATTTTATATTTAGTTTTTTAACTCTTTTTTTGTTTTACTTTCATTGCATTTTATTCATCACCTAATGCCATTATATATTTCATTTTATTTTATTTTTCATTTAATTGTTCATTTAATTTTATGTTTAATTTTCATTTCATGCTTTATTTCAATTTTTAATTCATTTTTCACTTTATGTTTCAGATCACTTCATTTTTCTTATAACTTTTTTTTATATTACTTTATTTTCAAATCACTTGTATTTCATTTTTCGTTTCATCTCCGGTTTCATTTTTAAATTCATTTCTTATTTAATTTTTATAATATTTTTTTTATTTTATTTTTTATTTCATTTTATCCATCACCTCATTTCATTATATATTTCATTTATTTTGCATTGTATTTTCCAGTTCATTTTATATTTCATTTTCATTTCAGATTTCAATTAATGTTTCACTTTATTTTTCATATCTCTCCATTTTTCTCATAAGTTATTTTTTATGTCACTTGACTTTCAAATTAAATTATTTCATTATATATTGGTCATCTTTTATTTAATTTTTCATGTTATTTCAGATTTAATTTTATTATATGTTGAATTCCATTTTTCTTTTCATTTCCTATTTCATTATTTTATTATTTTCTATTTAATTTTTAAACTCATTTTTTGTTTTAATTTTCATTACATTTTATTCATCACGTCATGTCATTATATATTTCATTTTATTTTATTTTTCACTTCAAATTTAATTTCATTTTACAATTCATTTTTCACTTCATTTTTCTTATAACTTTTTTTTATATTACTTTATTTTCAAATCACTTCCTTTGATTATATATTTAATGTCACCTTTTATTACATTTATCATTTAATCTTATATTTCATTTTTATTTTTTTTTTCATTTCAGACTTCATTTAATTTTTCATTTTATTTTTCATATCACGCCATTTATATTATAACTTATTTTTTATGCTGTTGTTAATTTTCAAATCACTTTATTTCATTGTATATTGCATTCCTTTTATATTATTATTTCCTATTTCATTTTCAAACTAATGTTGTTGACAAAAATTTTAAAAGGCTTGAAATTAAAAAAATTGCGATGATTTTTTTTTAAACCAAACCATTTTTTTGACCACGAGAAATTTTCTCAAAAAAATAATTTTCGTATTTTGCTTAGAAAATTTTGCAGATTTAAAATAAGTTATACAAAAAATACTCTTAACTATTTTGTAATATTTTGTATGTCATTTGCAAGAAAAATTAAAAAATTAAATTCAAGAAAAAAGTTCTCGTAACTACCAAAGCGATTCGGCTGAAATGAAACTTATAAATTGTAACCTTTATATGTGAACAAATTAAAAAAAACATTCCATTTTTTCAAAATTCATCCGAGAAAATAAATTATCATTTAATAGAAAATCCCACATTCTTAATTAAATTTTTTTTCTATTCGTAATTATAATAAAAAAGAACTGCTGTACGTTTTTTGCAGCCCAAAACATTTTTGTGACAACGTAATTTTTTTTTTTTGTACGAAAAATGCGAAAATTAAATTTTTAGACAAAAATCTTATGGTCAACAAAATTATTTGGCTCACATAAAAGCTCTCTGATTTGCAATGGATTCGGTTATTTCATTTTTTATATTATTTTTCATTTCATTTCATTTTTTATTTAATTCTTCGTTTCATTTTACATTCAGATATCCATGTTCATCCTTTCTTATCTCTTAATTTTTAATTCTTTTTCAATCTTTTTCTATTTCCTTTCTTTTCTTTCTTAAGTAATCCTATTTTTTCATTTCAATATTCGACTCTTCTCAACATTTCTCGAAATTTTTATCAAATTTGGAAATAATACAATCTTTACAATTTCCTGTATATGTAGGAAACAAATTTTCCTGACTCAGAGCAATGAGTGGTCATGAAGGTTGAGGCACCGCCTGCATAATCCAACCATCGTTGGGGGTTCGAATCCCCGTACTCATGGAATTTTAATTTGTTGTAATATTAAATAGTTATGTGCTCATTCTATTTGAAATAGATATTTAATACCGTATTTTCCTAGCGGTTTAAGTTTCATACAATAAATATATATAAGTTTTATAATTTTTTTCACTTAATTAATTTAGATTAAATTAAAAACTTTTATTATAAATCACGATATAATAACATTTTTAATTATTTTAATTAAATTTAATGTAATAATTATTTCCCTTCGAATTCACGTGATTTAAATAAATCATTTTTAATAGCAAAAAATGCTAAAGTGTCTGCATGCAAATCATATTCTTCCCAAGTTCTTATGGTCGTCAAGTGCTTACCCGAACCACTTCCTGTTTCATTGGCTGCAACTATGCGTCCTGCAAGCTAATATTTCTCTTCTTAGAAAACTTAATTTTATTTTATTATCATAAATTGTTTTTTATTTCGTTAAAGAGACTATTGATATTAAATTTTTAAACATCTGTCTTATAAAAATATTATTTATTAAAAGGTCGTCACTATACGCTCCTAAATTTGGTGCATCTCCTTTTCTTTAAAGAATGATTTTCAATGCTTATGAAAAATCCGAGTTTTTACATTTACTAGTAAACATTTGTTAATTATTAACATTTTGTTTAACATTTCTTGATATTTTTACAAGTCTTAAATTATTTCAAAATCTTTTTAAAACGTCTAAACATCTCTGAAACTTAATAAGGTCTTTTTTTAAATTTGATTATTTTAAAATGTTATTTACTTTTCTTTTAGAAATAGGTATTTAAAATAAAAATTCATATAAAATTTCCCCATGAATCTTAAGAAAACTTTTTTATTAACAAAATTTCAGTTTTTGAAGATTTAAAAATATCTGTAGTTCATTAAGGATTATTTTTTTTTAATTTCTGGTGATATTGAAATTTTTAAACATCTGTCTTCTAAAAATATTATTTAAAAACTATGCGTTCTTAAATTTGGTGCACGCCCTTTTTTTTAAAGAATGATTTTCAATACTTACGAAAAATCCGAGTTTTTACATTTATTTGTAAACATTGGTTTACAACTTCTGAACATCTCTGAAAATTAATTAAGTCTTTTTTTAAATTTGAATATTTTAAAATAATATTTAAAATAGTATTTAAAACAATAGTATTCAATAATAAAATTAGTATTTAAATAAAAATTCATATGAAATTTCCGCATGAATCTTAAGAAAACTTTTTTATACGCTTGAAACCCTTCAAAGTACACTTTTTGTTTACAATTTTTTGAAATATTTTCAAAATTTTTTTTCAATTAAAAAAAATACGAATTTATAAAAAAAATAATTGAAAATTTAACTACAAAAATTTTTTTTTAATTAACTGCATTATTAACCAAAGGTGATGAGTTTTTTTTTATTAAAAGAGAAATAGTTTAATTTTCAATCAAATAGATGTATTTTCTACTAAAAAAGGAAAATTTTTAACAAAATAGTCATATTTGAAACCAAAGAGATGAATTTTGAACTAAAATTATGAATTTTAATTTAAAAAATGAATTTCAATCTCATGAAATGAATATTTAAAAAAGTACTTCAACTTTTAAACAAGAAGTTAACTTTAAATAAAAAGAAAAAATGTAATAGTCGATATTTAAACTAAAAAAAAAAATAGATTTTCCACAATAGAGTTCAATTTCCAATAAAAAAAGCGATTTCAGAAATTAAATTTAAATCCAAGCAAACTATTGCATTTTTAGCCGAAAAGATGGAATTTGTACAAATATAAGAATTTACTCAGATTTTTTAAACTCGCTGGAATTATACCAACAATTTCGAAAAATATTGTAAAATAAAAAACTGATCTTAAAATCTTTGATATTTTTTAAAAACTTTTCAACATTTTCTTTGTTCAATTAATTTTTTTAAACAGAGAATCATTTAAAAAAATTTGTTTGAATATTAATTTTCGATGATAAATAATTATTTATAATTTTCGCAGAAATAATTCTTGTGAAATATCCTCTTAAAAATAGTTTATCAATCAAAAGCATTAATTTTCAATTAAAGAAGACAAAATTTCAACAAAAAACATAATATTTCAATTGAAAAAATCTTTTTTTGAATTTGAATATTTTGAAATATTATTTACTTTTCTTATAGAATTAGGTATTTAAAATAAAAATTCATATGAAATTTTCCCATGAATCTTAAAAAAACTTTTTTATTCACTTGAAACCTTTCAAAGTTCTTAAAATTCCTCTAAACTTTATTTAAAAACTTTCAAAAATCCACTTTTTGTTTACAATTTTTTAAAATATTTTCAAATTTTTTTTTATTTTAAAAAAGACGACTTTCTAAAAAAATAATTGAAAATTTAACTAAAAAATTATTTTTAAATTAGCTGTATTTTTAACCAAAAGTGGTGATTTTTTTCTCAAAAGAGACAAATTTTCTATAAAAGAATTCATTTTTTTAACTTGAAAATACAAATTTTTAAATAAAAACTTTATTCTATGCCAAATAGTTTAATTTTTAACCAAATAGATGTATTTTCTACTAAAAAAGGCAAATTTTTAACAAAATAGTTACATTTGAATCCAAAGAGATGAATTTTGAACTAAAAATATGAATTTTAATATAAAAAATGACCAACCAAGAAGTTAACTTTTAAATTAAAAAACATACATTTTCAAGAAGAAATGCAATAATCGATAGTTAAACTAAAAAAAATAGGTTTTACTTTTAAATTAAAAAGCGTTGACTTCACCCAAAACAGATGAATTTTGTACGACATTTCTAATTAAACAGTTGAACTTTAAATCCAAAAATATAAATTACAAAAAGTAGAACCAAGTAATCAATCAAAAGCATTAATTTTCAATCAAAGAAGACGAAATTTTAACAAAAAAAATAATTTTTCAGTTAAAAAAATGAATTTTAAAACAAAAAAAAACAAGTGTTCCACAATACAGTTCAATTTACAATAAAAAAAAAGCGATTTCACAAACTAAATTTAAATCCAAGCAAACAATTTAATTTTAAGCTGAAAAGATGAAATTTGTGTAAATATAAAAATTTTTTAACATCTTTTAAACTCGCTAGAATTATTCCCACAATTTAGAAAAATATTGTAAAATAAAAAACTAATTAAAATCTTTCATATTTTTTCAAAATTTTTTAACATTTTTTTTTGTTAAATTAATTTTTTTAAGCAGAGAATCATTATTGATGTTCCCAGAGATTATAAAAAAAATTAAAACCTTTCAAAGTCCTTAAAGAACTTCAGATTTTTTTAAATCTTCAAAATCTGACATTTTGTTAAAATTTTCCACATTTAAAATTTAAAAAAAATTTTTTTTAAAATTAATTTGTTAAGATGAATAATTATTTATAATTTTCCCAGGAAAACTTCCAATTGTTTCGAGATCGTCAATTTTTTTTTAAATTTGAAAATTCTTGTGAAATATTCTCTTAAAATTAAATTATCAAAATAAAAATTTTATTTTTAATTTTCCAAAAAAATAATTACCTTTCTCATTTAATTTTGTAAAATCAAGTACGTTAATAATTTTATAAGATTTATAGAATGATTTCTATAATACAATTTTCGTATTTATTTATAAGATAGTCTCTCATTATTATTTTTTTATTACTTCGCAAATAATTACAAATTGCAAATGATAAAAAAGTAAAGTAATTACCATTTAAGAAAAAATCATTTAAGTGTACCTTACCCCTGAAAAGCGAATCTTACAAAGAAGAATCTACTTTTTCTAACCGAGTTAATTGGTCATGAATTCTCGTGTCCAGTCGTCCAATGACAAGCAGATTCTACTCGTCATGCCTCTTTAACTTTGAGCGGACAAAGCTTGTCACGGTCAACAAAATACCAAATGTATCACAGTAAATACTATAATTTTCCCTCCTAATCTTAAACGAGTGTTTAAAAAAAGATAAATAAATGAAAAAACTTACAGTAAGACAGTCCACTAATCATGTGTCTAATTAAATAAAATTAGACATGTCTTCCTAAATGGACAATGTACCGTTTTGAAAAAGTTAAAAAAAATCTAATTTGCACATTTACGAGGAAAATAATCTTGAGAAAGCCTGTGAAGGAAGAAATTTTAAATATAATTTAAGTTTAAAAGCCCTGGGCAACTGAGAGACCGCTGCTGAGTAGAACTTGGCAACAGTTACAGCAATTACATCTGCAAGCCTGAGATCAGAATCACTAGGCATTCCCTGTTCTGCATAGGTATCACCATATTTTAATATGCACTTAAGCAACTCGAACAATGAGTCGTTTGATTATTTGATAAATCTAAAAAAAAAGAAAAATATTCTTTATAGAACAATTTAATCTTCAATAAAAGTCCTATCAGAGAAAAAGGCATAAGAATCAAATTTATTCTTCTAAATTTGAAATTTTTATATTTACAAGGCTTTCCAATTGAATATGATTAATGGTTTACTCTTTATTAAAAGATTTTCATGCAACTTTCATTCAACCTTGTTTATGAAGTTGAAGTTGCAACAGTATACAAATTTAAGCGCTTTAATATAATATTGAAAAATTGAGAGTAAAAAAAAATTTAAATCAAATTGTCCGTCTGGCCTACTTTTTTACGCGACGAGATTTGAAATGATACTCGAGACGAAATTCGAGAAGAGATGCGACAAGATTCGAGACGAGATTCAAGAAAACGAGGAGATTCGAGACGAGGTTCGAGAGGAGGTGACATTCAAGACGAGATTCGAGACCAAAAAATGACTCTTTAAAAAATTGTTGAATTTCCTATAAACCCGATTAATTTTGTCGTAAAATAGTTAAATTTTAAACCAAAAATGTAAATTTTCAACGAAGAAGAGTTTTCAAATAAAAAAAAACCGAATTTTCAACAAAATGCATTACAAGTGGAATACCCGAATCACCTAAATTACTCCTAATTATATGAATAACTATGGATTAAAGCTGGATTATTATAGATTGAAAGTGGATTTCTCAAGCTTCGAAATGAATTACAGCGGCTTATATTTAAACTGAATGACCTAATACTCCATACCATAACAAGAGTGCATTACCCCGAACTTACACAACGGATTACCAGTTTGGATAACCGAACGATCCAGCTTCGATTACCTGAATTACTCCGTGCTTTATGGATTACAGGTGTATTTATCCGAATTATAACTGGATTACCCCAAACTAAAAGTGGATTCTGGCGGATAACAAGCAGATTACTATGAATTATTTAAACTGCTCTAGATTACAAGTGGATTACGACTGATTATAAATGCAATAGTTGGATTAGAATAATTCGTCCACATTACGTGGATTAATGGCATAATAAATCGGATTCAAGTAAAGTATTCTAGATTACAAGTAGATTAATTACATCCACAAACGTTACAGACAGATTACTTTGAATTACAAGAGGCTAACTCGCATTATCGGTAGTACTTCAAACTATGTGGATTATTGTGGATTAAAACTGGATTGATACAGAATAAAATACAAGTGAATTACAGTGTATTACAAGTAGATTACAAAGGATTACAATTGGATTACTCGAAATTGAGTAGATGAGTGGAGATTATAAGTGGATTATTTGGATTACCGAAATTAGCCCGAAATATGTGGTTTTTCTGAGGATTATAATGGATTACTTCGAGTTATTTTAATTCATTCCGATTACAAGTAGATAAATCAGATTAGAATGGATTGCCAGTTCGGATAACCGAACTATCCAGTTTATAATACCCGAATTACTCCGTCTTTTATGGATTACAGGTAAGATTAACAAAATTAGAACTTGATTACCCCGAATAAAAAGTGGATCATGGTGCATTACAATTGGATCACTCTGAATTACTTAACCCCACTCTGAATTACTTAACCCCACTCTAAATTACTTAACCCCACTCTGAATTACTTAACCCCTCTCTGGATTACTAGAGGATTACAAGTAAATTAGTTAACGAACTACAGTTCATATCCGCTACATTCTACCTGTTATCCACAACATTCGAACGAGTTATGGTAATCTAACTAACTTACTTATAATCCACTTGTAATATAGGGTATGATAAGTAATTCAGAGTGATGCGCTTGTAATACACCATAATCCATTTTTTATTCGTGGTAATCAAGTTCTGATCCGGTTAATTCTGGTCATCCAAGTAATCCAATTCTAATCGGGGGTAATCTTAGTAACTCAGAGAAATACACTTGTAATCCGATGTAATCTACTTGTAGTCCAAAGTAACCTATTTTTAATATTAGAAATCCAGTTCTAATATACAATAATCACAATAATTTTGAGTAATTAATATAATGCGAGTAATCTGCTTGTAGTCCACACTAATTTTATTTATCAAAGGGCAATACACTAATAAGGTTGATTAATACACTTGTAATCCAGGGTACTACAGTTCTAATCCACTGTATTCTACCTGTTATCCACAACATTCGAACGAGTTATGGTAATATAACTAACTTACTTGTAATCCAATTGTAATCTAGAGTACTCTAGTGTAATCCAGTTAAAATCCTCAGTAATCCACAAAGATTGGACTAATTATGGTAATCCAAGTAATCCACTTGTAATCTGGATAATCTAAGTAACTCAGAGTAATACACTTGTAATCTGTTGTAACCTGTAATCCCTGATTACAAGTGGATTACTTGGATGGCTAGAATTAGTCCAAACTTTGTGGATTACTTAAGATTTTAAATGGATTACTCTGGAATACTCTAGATTACAAGTGGATTAGAAGTAAGTTAGTTAGAATACCATAAGTCGTTTGAATGTTGTGGATAACAGGTAGAATACAGCGGATTAGAACTGTAGTACTTTAGATTACAAGTGTATTATTTCACCTTATAAGTGTATTGCCCTGTGCTATTGGCAGATTAGTTTGGATTACAAGGCAGATTACTCGCATTATCTGAATGACTCCAAATTATGTGGATTATTGTATTTTAGAACTGGATTTCTATATATTACAAGTAGCTTACTTTGGAATACAAGTATATTACATCGGATTACAAGTATATTTTTTTAGTTACTCATATTACCCACGATTACAAGTGGATTACTTGGATTACCAGAATTAGTCATAACTTTGTGGATTACTAAAGATTATAACTGAATTACTCTGGATTACTCTAGATTACAAGTGGATTACAAGTAAATCAGTTATATTACCATAACTCGTTCGAATGTTGAGGATAACAGGTAGAATATAGCGGATTTGAACTGTAGTACTCTGGATTACAAGTGTATTAATCTCCATTATAAGTGTATTGCCCTGTGCTATAGGCTGATTAGTCTGTATTACAAGGCAGATTACTCGCATTATCTAAATGGATCCAAATTATGTGGATTATTGTATATTGGAACTGAATTTCTCAATATTACAAGTAGATTACTTTAGACTACAACTGGATTACAGCAGATTACAAGTGTATTACTCTGAGTTACTTAGAATACCCCCGATTACATGTGGATTACTCTGGATTTCTCTAGATTACAAGGGGATTACAAGTAAATTATTTAGACTACCATAACTCGTTCGAATGTTGTGGATAACAGGTAGAATACAGCGGATTAGAACTGTAGTACTTTAGATTACAAGTGTATTAATCCACCTTATAAATGTATTACCCTATGATATAGGCAGATTAGTCTGGATTACAAGCAGATTACTCGCATTATCTGAATGACTCCAAATTATGTGGATTATTATATTTTAGAACTGGATTTCTCTATATTACAAGTAGCTTACTTTGGACTACAAGTATATTACATCGGATTACAAGTATATTTTTTTAGTCACTCATATTACCCACGATTACAAGTGGATTACTTGGATTACCAGAATTAGTCATAACTTTGTGGATTACTAAAGATTATAACTGAATTACTCTGGATTACTCTAGATTACAAGTGGATTACAAGTAAATCAGTTATATTACCATAACTCGTTCGAATGTTGTGGATAACAGGTAGAATATAGCGGATTTGAACTATATTACTCTGGATTACAAGTGTATTAATCCACCTTATAAATGTATTACCCTATGATATAGGCAGATTAGTCTGGATTACAAGCAGATTACTCGCATTATCTGAATGACTCCAAATTATGTGGATTGTTGTATATTAGAACTGGATTTCTCAATATTACAAGTAGATTACTTTAGACTACAACTAGATTACAGCAGATTACAAGTGTATTACTCTGAGTTACTTAGATTACCCCCGATTACATGTGGATTAATTGGATTACCAGAATTAGTCCAAACTTTGTGGATTACTGAGGATTAGAAGTGGATTACTCTGGATTTCTCTAGATTACAAGGGGATTACAAGTAAATTATTTAGATTACCATAACTCGTTCGAATGTTGTGGATAACAGGTAGAATACAGTGGATAAGAACTGTAGTACTCTGGATTACAAGTGTATTAATCCCCATTATAAGTGTATTGCCCTGTGCTATAGGCAGATTAGTCTGTATTACAAGGCAGATTACTCGCATTATCTAAATGGATCCAAATTATGTGGATTATTGTATATTGGAACTGAATTTCTCAATATTACAAGTAGATTACTTTAGACTACAACTAGATTACAGCAGATTACAAGTGTATTACTCTGAGTTACTTAGATTATCCCAGATTACAAGTGGATTACTTGGATTACCAGAATTAGTCCAAACTTTGTGGATTATTGAGGATTAGAACTGGATTACTCTAGATTACTCTAGATTACAAGTGGATTACAAGTAAGTTAGTTAGATTACCATAACTCGTTCGAATGTTGTGGAAAACAGGTAGAATACAGCGGATTAGAACTGTAGTACTCTGGATTACAAGTGTAATAGTCTAAGCAGATTACTTTGGACTTCAAGTAGATTACATCGGATTACAAGTATATTTTTCTTTAGTTACTCAGATTATCCCCGATTACAAGTGGATTACTTGGATTACCAAAATTAGTACAAACTTTGTGGATTACTGAGGATTATAAGTGGATTAATCTAGATTACAAATGGATTATTCCAGTTTAAAAGTAGATTGCACGTGTACTACTCTAATTTCCTAAAATTACATTGGATTACAAGTGAATTAGTCAGATAAACTAGTGGATTACTTTGAATTATTTTAATTATTTCCGATTAAAAATGGATTACTGGTATGACAACAGATTACCAGATTGGATAACTAAACAGTCCAGCGGATTACCAGAGGTATTTCCTCCACGGGACCTACTTCGCTTATTTTCACTATCGAAGGTATTCCCTTTCCGAAACTTTATCCTGATTTCCTTATCTACCGTTGGAAGGTTAAAGTAAAACTGAGAATGGAAAGCGGATAAAGTTGTTAAACAGGTGTAAGTGGATCTGATTGCTTGGATCGGTTTAATTCTCTCCTAAATCGCGATGGATCCGCTGATCGGCAAAGGTTCAGCTCGAATACCGTAGGAAGCTATTCTCGCGTGAAGAATGTTTCTGGTGCTTGAGTCTCGATAATAAATTTAAATGCGACTCGTGGTTCTCATGGGCTCGCTGTTAATGTTAAACCTCTGGGGGAACCGTTAGAGTGTGCTGAGCCTGTTGACCATACATCACATCTGCCGATCCGTGAATGGATATATTATATGTAAGTACAGAGTCACATGGTTTATCCTACTATCTATGCCTACACGAAATTCTTCTAAGCTCTAAAGTGCCGACCGAGCACCTGGTCAGATAACAGACGCGATAAGGTGATTTATCTCGATTTAAAGATGACCCATGTGAGGGCATTGTTAACTCCCTGTGGACTGCTGCAACGGAAGAGCTGGGGCAAGAGCTACCAGGCAGCATTGACCTTGAGTATGAACTGGTATGAATGCAATCCTACCAGAGGGTAATATCCCGAGCACCGATGCATCTACAAGGTGTAATTAGATACAAGAGCCAACCAGCTTCTAGCCTTCCTATCCTTCCTACCAGCATTATTAACTTTATGTTGCTTTTTCCGCAAACATGCTGGAGTCATCGCTAGTTATTCGCTCTCCTTGAAATTAGCTCATCGAAACTCTTTTACAACTAACAAGTAACACTACCCAAGTGTCACTTACCGATTAGAAACAAACTTTGCACATCAATAAATATATAAATTTTTTGCAGAATCCGGTTTCTAGGGGTAGAAACCACTCCTACCAAACCAAAAGCAGCCTAATCCACTTATCTCTGGGAACAGCGAGTTTAAACAATGGTTCTTCTTAAAATAATTGAATTCCACACCATATTATAGCCCACCTTATCACCTACCCCTTAACCAACGTAACCTATCCAAACACCCACCCCTAACCTATGTAACCTCGAGAAACCACCCCTATAAAATCAGAAGGAGGTACAGCAACTGGCATTTGTTTTTCAAGGAAACCAGAGGGAACAGAATTAGATTAGGGATTAGATTAGTTGAGAGTATGTGGGTTAACCCGCCTGTGGTGTGGGATTAAATTGTTATACAAGGAAAATAAGCGATTAAACTCGCTCTTCCCAGGGTCAGGTGGGTTAGTCCTTGTGGTTTGATAGGGGTGGTTTCTCGAGGTTAGGTTGCTTAGGGGTGGGTGTTAGGATATGTTACGATGGTTAAGGGGTAGGTGATTACGTGGGCTATATTATCGTGTGGAATTCAATTATTTTAAGAAGAACGAGCTATTAAACTCGCTGATCCCAAGGATAAGTGGGTTAGGCTACTTTTGGTTTGGTAGGGGTGGTTTCTACCCCTAGAAATCGGATTCTGCCAAAATAAAAAAAACACAGGTTCAATATTTTTTATTATTTTATTGATGTGCAAAGTTTGGTTCTAATCTGTGAGTGACACTTGAGTAGTGGTTGATAGTTGATCCACTTTTCTGTCTAGTTTAGAAGTTTTTAGTTTGGAGAATTCTTATGGTGGATAAATACAGCAGAGAGAAGGTTTTCATGTGAGAAAATCTTGTGGCCTGGGCTTAGCCAAAAGTATAACGTTTTTTTTTATTGGTTATACCCAGGCCAGACCATCTGCTCAGCAGCTAGTTATTGGCTGGTCAACCACTAATTGAAGGCTATCAGCTGATCAGAGCCAAATCTGGACCAGACTAGGCTGTCAAGATAATAAGGAAAAAAGTTTGGTTTTATTATTGTGATTGTCTCATTTTCTATCATTTTAGACATCCTACAACTTTTTCGAAATATTTCAAAAATACATTTCTGATCGAACTTAGAACATTTTTTGCTCTTGGATAGCTAATCACTTATCAGCGTCAAACCTAGGACACACCAGAATGGCAAGGTTACAATAAAAAAATCTAGTTTTTATATTGTGAATTTGTTATTCACCATGTAACTTTTTCAAAATATGTCCTGGACCAGATCTGACACCAGATTGTTGAATTTTCAACAAAATAGATAAATTTTAACTAAGAAAGACACATTTTGAATAAAAAAAAGCAATATTTATATTTTAAAGTTGAAAAATTAATTTTTTACTAAAAAAAAAAACAATTTTCTTAAAAATTTGGTAAACTTTAAGCCCAAGGGATGAATTTACAAATTATATAAAACTTTTTTATCCAAAAAACTGAATTTTTAACCAAAAATTGATCAGTTGAATTTTCCATTAAAAAGATAATTCATATAAAATTAATTTTTAAAGAAATAGTTCAATTTTCCACTAGAGACAAATTTTCAATGAAATATATTCTTTTATCAATGAAATAGTTAAATTTTCCAACAAAAAAGATACATTTTAAATAAAAAAGAGAATAGTGACATTTGGAATAAAAAAAATGAATGTCCAGCAAAACAGTTAAATAGTCAACAAAGCAGATGAATTTTAAAGTAAAATTTAAAATTTTGAAATAAATAGTTTCATTTGTAATCAAAAATATAAATTTTTTATCTACCGAAAAAGATGGTTTTTCTACAAAATAATACATGAATTGAAAAGTTAAATTTTTAATGCACAAAAATTAATTTATTATTCAAAAAACTAATTTTCTGGAAAATAGTTAAACCCTAAACCAAAGATATGAATTTGCAATTAAAATAAGGAGTTTTTATCCAAATAATTGAAAAATTAAAATCAATTGATTTTTCAACCAAAAATTAGTTTAATTTTAAGTTAAAAAATTAAAGTTAAAAAAAATAATTTTTCAAAAACCAGTTAAATTTTTTACCAAACAGACAAATTTTTAACGAAATACATGAATTTTCAAACAAATAGTTAAATTTTCAAATAAGAATGTAAATTATTAATCAAAATGTGACTAGTTACATTTTGAACCAAAAAAATTACTTTTAACATTTAAAAAACGAATTTTCGACAAAATAATTCAAAATAGTTTAAAAAAATAGTTCGATTTTTAAATAAAAAATAAATTTATAATAAAAAATGAAGTAGTTGAATTTTTATTCAGGGAAATAAATTTGCACTAAAAAATTATTTTTCAACAAAATAGTTTAATTTTTGACCAGATAGTTGAGTTTCAAAAAATAGTGTATTTTTTGAACAAAAATCTAAATTTTTAAGGAAGAAACTCAATTTGCTACAAAAAATACAAAATTTCAACAAAACACACAAAAATATAATTTGATATTAACTGTTTTTGC
>JAAAKG020122784.1:0-14996 GCA_010014905.2 Druon quercuslanigerum
CTAAGAGATTAGCTATTAGCCCGCGAAGCGCGTAATAGCGAGCACACGAAGTCCAAAAATCTAGAGGAACCGCGTGTGAAGCGTGATGTAAATATGACCGAGCGCGTAGCGCGAGATAAATAACTAATCGAGTGCGAAGCGCGAGATTCAACAGGTGCTCAAACTTGCAAGCGAAGCTAGCCGCGCGCGAAGTGCGCGATAAGTGTGCCCTCGCGGCGCGTGCAGATATTTTGTTACAAGTTTAAGTCCTTGAAACTCGATAAGGCAATTTTCGCGATTTATACTTATAAACTTTCATGATGCGGTGGAAAAATAGCTTCAAAATGAGCCCAAGAACATTGAGAAATTTTCATTATTTCGAACGTTATTGAACATTTGAGAAAACATTGAAATTTACATCATTTTATTTATTATTAATTTTAGTTTTTCTTCGTATTAGTCCAATAGGAAATTAAATCAAAATTTTGCCAAATACTTTTTTAATATTATAGCTTCCCATCCTATGGGTTTTTTTTGTTAAATAAATATATATTTTTATAAAAATAGAATTGAATTTCACTTATTTCAAACAGCTCGAAACTTGTTTTAAATTAACTAGGGCTTTTAAAAAAAATTTGAAACGCTTAAAAACTATCCAAAAGTAATTAACAGTAAAGAAAAGTCTAATGCAAAAATGCTTTAATAAATTTAATGAGAAAAAAAAAATTCTACGCTGTAGAAAAACCTCCATAAAATACTCAAGTTTATAATGTGAAATAACACTTCGTGAACAATAACTTTAGATTTTTAATACAAACATTGAATTTTAATTATTATTAAAATAAACTCTATTGTCCTTAAATATTTAAAACGTTCAAAAACTATTCAAATGTAATAAACAGTAACGAAAACCACAATTTAAAATATGTAAAATTAAATATTAAATATTACTTATTCAAAAAAAGGCTAAATATTTACCAAAAAATAAACATGTTAAAAAAACAACCTGAAAGTAATATACAATAAAGAAAAGTCGATTGCAAAATCGCTTAAGTAGCTTACGTAAGACAAAAGAATTTTGCTTATTTCAAAAAGGGCTCAATACTTTTTTTCGTTAAATATGTAAACGCTTATAAACTATATGAAAGTAATAAACAATAAAGAAAAGTCGAGTGCAAAAACGTCTAAATAACCTTAGTAACAAAAAACGTGTTGATGCTATACAAAAACCTCCTTAAAACGCAGTTTTCGATTTATCCAATTCTTTGATAATACTTCTTTAATCAATTTTTAATGCGAAATAAGACTTCATAACCATTATTGTAAAATATGTAAAAAAAAACGGAGCTTAATTTAAATTCTCTTACTGTCAAAAAGACCCAGATACTTTAGTTTTATTTTGAGTATGAAATACTTAAGAATCATAAGTAAAAAGTGTTCTGTAAAAAAAATCGAGTGCAAGAACTTTCAGATTGAAAATTGGTGAGACTCACCGTGCTCTGTTATTTAAATGTAATTATTCGAAAAAATCTAAAATTGGAGAATTTAAAATTAAATTGTTTCAAATTGGAAACGTCGAAAGTTTGTAAATTACGAAACGGTAATGTTCAAAACGGAAATTCGAAATATGGAATTATGTATCAAAATGGCCCCAAATTTTATATAAAAATTAGTTGACCATTCTTAGTTCAATTTTCGCCGTAGGCGGCGTTGAGGCCCATGCTTCATTTGAAACCATAGACAATTAATAAACTCGCTAAAAGAAAATAATTAATAAAAAGAATCTGTAATTATTAAAACTATATTAAATGTAATAATCGCTCATTTTCTACGTATAATTTAAAATGATCTATCGTTTCATTGAGTAGAAAAACGATTTTAAAATGTTTAGGGTTTCTTGAAAGTGATAATAAACGGACTTGGTTAGTATATATACGGATCAAAAATTGTAGAATCTGGTGATTACGAGTATTTCCCTAGGTTTGAAGTAGTAGAATAAAGGACCTCAAAGTTTGTATCGTTTGACCTGCACTTGTATTCTTCAAATTCGCGACAGTGACTTTGGCCATTATTTTTTGTTTTACTTCTTATTTTTTTATCAAAATATCTTCATAGTCTGAATTCATATAAGAATTTCAAAATTGTGTTAATTATTCAGTATTAATATTTTAATAATTTTCCTCGATTACAGATTCAATCAATAATTAATTAACAGCATTTATAATGTTATATTTTAGAGCGTTCAAAAATGGAACGTTTCTAAAAATCTTTAATGCATCAAATTAAAACTTGCATGGCTAAACTTTAAAAATTTTAAAGTATACAAAAGGGACATTTTTTTAATTGAAGCGTATATTTCAACTGGCATTAAAATAAATTGAAAATTTGAAATTTAAACCATTTGAACTTGAAAGTCTTTTAATTCGAAGCTCAAAAAAGCGATCATTTTCATGGAGGATTCAAAATTTTAGAATTTTAATGTGTTTAATTAGTGGAGTTTAAAAAGCAACAACTTTTAAATGTGACATATGAAAAATGAATGAGAATGTAAAAATTACAACTCAAAAAATTTCAAATTGTTAATTTTTTAACAATACCGAAGTTTCAATGAAATTTGAGTTAATTTTTTTTAGTTTAGTTTAGTTTTAGTTAATTTATTATTGCTTCCTAAACTTATCCCTTTTTAAAGAGTTGTCATGAAAAATAATACTCTTAAAACACGAGCGTCAACTGTGTTACTTACTATTAAATAATTTTCTCACCTAAAATGTTGAAAAAAAATAGATGCACGTTTAAACTAAAAGCAGATTTATTATATAAAATTACACTATGTGCACGTATGCAGAGCAGATAGACCGCATTTTAATTATGCATACAAAAAGTAACAATAATTCTAATACCAGTAACATTTTTGTGGAATTCGATCTTCCTTAATCCCCATTTTGTCCATAATGTCCATTTCAAAGGTCTTCAATTCCGGCTGTAAAAAATTTGATTATACTACATGTGTATATGATAGGTTCAAATACCGAAAAAGTTCAATGAGCAAACATTTATGATCTGACGTAAGTACTTTTTTCAACTGAAGATTTTAAATAGATTTGTTAGAACCGATTTTTGAATTTTGTAATAGTTTTTTCATTAACAGCGTTGAATTTAATAAAACCCTCCAGTTTTGTTTAAACTACTCATATGTATCTAAATCTTCACAAAATCAGTTAAGAAAATCCTTAGATAATATCCAGCAGGTGAAATTTCAAAGCTTTATTTTATTATTAAAAACTTAATGAGTGAGAATGCTACTTCAATATTAGAAATACTTGGAGACTTTATTTTAAAATTTTGCGACAAAAAATATTATATACGATATTTTAATGCCTCATAACCGTCATTAATTATTTACATAAATTTAATAAACAAATACAATTTTTCTGTCAACTGGCAGATTTCTACTCTTCAACGAAATCGATTTTAAATTAATTAGCCAAATCCTTGTCTTACGATACTTTATCAAAGGACAATAATCGTTTATTTTATAAAAATATTTATAAAAAAATTTTCAGACAAGTTTTTAAGTTGTAATTCTATAAAATGTTTATAAAATAAAATATTTTTTTACTACGTGTCATAAGGGAAGGATTGTGGCAAGTAATTTAAAACTGATTCCGTTGAAAAAAGCCGGTAAAAAATTTAAGAAAATCTATATTTATTTAACGAATTTATTTAAATATTTAGTCAATATTTACGGCTGGCAAAGTTTTATAAATAAATAGTCCTTTCTGAATAACTGATACTCGATTTAAAAAAAACTACAGCAGATTTGTATTTAAGGGTTGCATCTACTGCAAGTTCTGTTTCAAAACAAGGATTTTATTTTACGAAAAGCGGATACAGAGATGTAAGACGATCTATATTGACGTTGATATTTTAACAAAGGAAAGATTATCACTTTGAATAGGAAAAATAGTTGCATTTAATACAAAAATACGATTTTTTAACAACATACTTGAATCTTCAAAAAAGAAAGATTTTTCAGTCAACAAAACGAAATCCAGGCAAAAAGTAGCCTTTTCAACCAAGAAGATTAATTTTCTAGAATACAGGACGGATTCTCAGGAAAATACATAAATTTTGAATGAAATAGTGGAATTATTAGGCTAAAAAGATGAGCTTTTTACAAAACAGTTGAATTTTCAATCATATAATGACATTTTCAAAGAAAAAGATAAATTTCAACAAGAAACTTAATTTTCTAGTAAAAAATACGAATTCTCAACAAAATGCATTAATTTTCAACCAAATAGTTAAATTTTTAATCTAAAAATATCAATTTCTAAACAAAAATAGAATGGGTAAATCTTTATTTAAAAAGAAGAAAAATTTAATGCTTAAATTTTCATTTTAAAACATTATTTTTAATAAAAAAGTAATTCCTTTACAAAACAGATAAATTTTTAACCAAATAGTTAAGTTTTCAGTTAAAAAAATTAATTTTTACGATAAAAGAGGGAAGTTTCAGCAAAGAAGTTCAATTTTCAACCAAGCGATGCATTTTCTGCTGAAATTATGAATCATGTAAAAACAAATATAAATACTACTTTTATTTAATGCATACATTAGGCTTAATAAGTTACGGAAATTTATAATATTGTAGAATTATTAATAATTTTATTATTTACTTCATTCAATTATTGAAACAATTTATTTATAATTTATTATTGTTAATAATATTACACATTTATAGTTCATTTCCACATAAAAATTTCCAGTAAAAAAGTACTTTTATCATTACCGTTAGTTAGTTAGAATTTTCAGAAATGCCAAAATGCTTTCTGGCTGTTTATTGTACCAATGGACTATTTTCAAAGCAGCCAGAATGCATTCTAGAATTTCTGTAGCGACTACATCCAATTGTGGCTATTGATATCACTCCATGGACGTTGCAGGTCTTTGAGCCTAACATGTATATCAAAATGAAAATAAAATCAATACACCATAGACTAACATAGATTTAAATCACTTTTAAACTTAAATTTAGCTATATTGGAATTTAAATTTAAAATATTCTAAACATTTGAGCTTTAAACATTTTAATTCTTTTATAATATTAAAAATATATAAATGGGCTTTAATCAATCTCGTTTCCTTCAAACAAAAAATGTATATAAAACAAAAAAAATTTAAGTTATCTTTCAGAAAAATGTATTACCGTGAAAGTAATTTTCTCGACATCTTCTTTCTTGGTATCTTTATCGGAAGGTTTGTAAAGATTAGGAAGTTTATAATCAATTGTTTCCATGTCTGACGCTGGAATAGGGATTACTCTTCCTGTTCGTCGAGATACTCGAACTTTTTCTCCACTTTCTGTGTATCTCCACTCAATTTTAGTCGCTTGCCTGAAAGTATAAAAAGAAATATCTCTAAATATTTGTATTAGCTTTTGTTATTTCTCAGAAAAAATTTATTTTAAACCCTTATAGCCCATAACCACCTTCTTTTTGACAAACGATCTAAAATTTTTAGATCTGTCAATGAATTTGTGGCAGAATTTGTAGAATTATGTCAACGTAAACTTACAAATCACTTGGATCGACTAGAGCAACCTCGCGCATAACTACAAGTGGTTTTTCCTTTAAAGTCGGTATGCCTTCAAAATCTTTAGATTTCCCATACATTGTTATTTTTGTATTAAGACCCTCGACAGTAATCCAGTTCCTTTCTTGAAAAATCTGCTTCACTATTCCCTGTTTTCCTTTGTCACGACCAACTAGGACTTCGACCTAAAAAAAAATCATGTGGTCTCAAATATTTACATTTTTCATTTCATGCAAATCTCTCGTAATTTATTTAATAAATTGCAGGGAGTACAGTTTAACAGGAGCTTAGAAAAGGGGAATTAGGGTAACTTTTTCACGAAATAGGGGAAAAATAGGAGAAAGGTGAGACATTTATTTTTAGAATTAGAAAATAAGAAACAATGACTTGTTATTTCATCTTAAATAAAATTCATATTCTTAATTTAAATTGAAAAAAACTCTTCGATGCTCTTAAACTCAAATAAACAATAGTTCAAGTTTGAGCGTTTTTACATTCTTGAATTTATATTTTACAATATTAAAAACAAACTATTTAAAAATTCTCAATGACTAACCCCCTTAAAATTCTTTGGAATCTTTTAAAATCACCTAAAATATTTTAAATCGTTCGTAACTTGAAAACTGTAGAAATCCTTTAAAATAAAATTTAATTTGTTCCCTAAAATTATCTAAGAATTTATTAAAATCCCTTGAAATCGTACAAAGTCATTGAAGTAAGATGAAATCATTTCAAATTCCTGGGATAAAAATTAAATTTAAATTATTCTTTGAATTTATCTAAGAACAACCCGTCGGAATAAAATGCAAGCGTGCGAAGGATTTTTCTTTTCTAATATACAAAACATAAGGTATTTAAAAATCGACAACAAGAATTTTTTAATATTAAGAGTTCTAAAATTTTTTTAAACAAAATCTCTAAGTTCGAAACTTAGGTTAAAATATCGTGAAATTGTAAAAAGCCATTTAAATAAGTAGAACTTATTTCAAATTACTTGAATATAACATTAAAATCATTAAGTATTTAAAGATCTACAACACATAAATAATTTATAATCTTTAGATACTTTTAAATTTTTGTATGTCCTTCATATCCCTTGAAATTGTTGAAAACCGTAAAAATTTTTGTTGACTCCCTAAAGTTCTCTAGAAAATCGTTAAACTCCTTTCAAATACCTTTAAATTAAAATTAAATTTATCTAAAAACACCGCCTAAATTTTGGATTTTTATTTTTTAGTATTAAAAACAGACTATCGTACTTTATTATAGTCAATTTCAAAAGTATTTATGTAATTTGTATAGATTCAGCCAAAAATGATGTACATATTATAGTTTGAAGACATTCTGAAAATATTTTTCAGTTTAAAGCGGGAAATTTAACCTGAAAATTGATAAATGTTCATTATCTTACCCGATCACCACGGAAGAAGGACCATTCTTTAATCGGTTCAACATGTACTTTGTTTACAGTCGTTCCAGGCGCATTTTCCAAATAAAACTCGTGAGTCCATGGACGATTAGTTGTAAAAATAAATTTTCTACGTTGCAATGTCCTAGGAAGATACTGCGGCTTTCCACGAGGAGTTTTCCAGTGAACCTTTAAAAAAATTGAGTGAATTATATATTTTTAGAAATTAAATTCAGAACAAATCAAAATTTAAATTCGGCTTTAATGCCCGAACCCCAAATTTAACGATAGAACTCTTAGAAATTAAAAAAAATTACTTTTTTCTTTAAATGAATGAAAAATTTAACGATCAAATTTCATCAACATATTCAGGTCTCAAACTCACTTCAGAGATCAAATATAGTGTAAATTGTATTACAAAATTAAAAAAAAAGTCAAAATAGTGTCGTAAAATTATTCAAGTATTTTAAATGAACCTCATTGTTTATTTCAAATGTCATTCCTCCATCCATAAATTGCAGAAATTCCTCTTTATTTTTTATAGTAGGCTTCACAGCCTTTCCCCTTTCACTTATTTTTTCCACTTTAATGTAAACTGAGTTAATAGAATCCAATAATAAAATTCAACTCTTTTTAAATGAAAGTTTATTTTTATTGGTTGCAAAGTCTATTATTAAATTTTTCACTAAGAACTAACATTGTTTATTTACAAAATTTAGAATTTGGTTCAAAATTAAATTATTTTAAAATTAA
Source organism: Druon quercuslanigerum (assembly GCA_010014905.2). Lineage (NCBI taxonomy): Eukaryota > Metazoa > Arthropoda > Insecta > Hymenoptera > Cynipidae > Druon > Druon quercuslanigerum. The sequence goes on from JAAAKG020122784.1 coordinate 7,736, forward strand.
ATTATTTTGTTGAAAATTTAACTGTTTGGTAGAAACCCAATTTTTTGGTTAAAAGTTCAACTGTTTGGTTGAAAATTAATCCATTTTAGTTGAGGACTCAAGTATTTTGTGGCAAATTCGTCTTTTTTTTTGTTAAAAAAACATTTATTTCATTTAAATTAAAATATTTTTCATTGAAATATCAACTCCTCGCTTATAATTTGAACTGCTTTCTTAAAAGTTCTTTTTTTTGGTTTTTTGTTGAAATATCTACTATTAAATTTTTTGTTGCAAATTCATCTTTTTATATTGAAAATTCGACGTCGTGATTTAAAGTTGAACTATTTTCTTAAAAGTTGATTTTTTTTCAAGATTCATAATTTTAGACGGAAAATGGCTGTTTTTTTAAATGTATTTTTTAAAACCGAAAATTTAACTTTTTTTTAAAAATCAACAATTTGGTATAAAAATTGCGTGTTTTGTTGAAAACTCGTCTTTCTGGTAGAAAATTCAACTTTCTGATTAAAAATGTATGTATTTTGTTGAAAACTCGTATTTCTAAGTTGAAGATGCAAGTGTTTTGTATACAATTGATCTCTTTGGCTTACAAATTTAATAGATATATAGAAAATTAATTTTCTTTCTTATGAAAAAAAATTTTTTAACTGAGAATTATTCGATTTTTGGTTGAAAATTTAGCTCAAAATATATTTTGTTTATCTTTTTTTGTGGAAAATGAATTTTGTTGTTAGAAATGCAACTGTACAGTTAAACATTCAATTACATGGAAACTGTACGTAATTTGTTGAGAATTAACCTTATTGGTTGAAATTAAACTATTTAGTTTAAAATTTACCTGTTTTGTTAAAAGCTCATCTTCTGGGCTTGAAAATTTAAAACTTTGGGCGGTCTATAATCATCCATTGAGATCATTTGTAGCAAATTAACAAGGTTCAAATTATTATTTTCTTCAGATTAGCGAAGAAGTTCAAAAATATTACTCAAGGAAATGTAATGAAATAGTGGCAGGAGAGGAAAATTATTGTTACAAAATAGTGTCTTTAGTATGATTTTTTTAGAAATAGTGGGAAAACAGTGTGATATTTCAAAAAAATTATGAAATAAGCTCAATAGCGCGGTGAGTCCGAGGCCTGCACATTCTTAAATATCCATATTGAATTTATAAAAAAAAATAAGAAAAGGCATAGAAAAGCAGGCAACCTCCAAATTCCCTTCCTTCATTTTTTTCTATGGTCAAAGAACATTTACAAAAAATCCACAAAATTTTTGGTGTTCATTCCGCACCCTTTTCAGATCAATAATATTATATTTTCGCTTGCAAATAATTTGATCTATTCGTGCGACTGATGTGCGATATCGAATTACTTTCACAGGAAAATCACCTCGTACAAATAAAGAAATTAATATTTATATTATCGACATTTAACAATATTTCTCAAAAGTAAAATGTAAATTTTTCAGTAAAGCATATGCGAATGAAAACTTTTAAAATATTTTAAAAATAAATTATGTTCTTATTTTTTATGTTTTTGACATAACTTTTGTCATAACCTCCAAATTTTCTAAAAAGAAATCTATATATAAATCAGAATTAAATATAAGTCCATTAAAATAGAAAAAGAACAATTATAAATACGTACATTTTTATATATTTATTAAAAAATAATAAATAAAATAAATCCATACCTGCTCTGAAGCTCTTTTTATGTATCTGTCAGGTAAATTGCCATATTGTTTTGAATATTTGCCGATGATGTTTAAAATATTGAATTCTCGGGGCATTTTGGATTTTAAACTTTAGGTCACAATTTAATTCAAACAAAATTAGGCAAAGATTATACGGATTAGAGCCATTAGAAATATTATAACCTAAAAACAAAATTTAGAGTGACTATAACGCATGCGCAGATAATCAGTGCCATCTTTCTGGCGCGTTTTTTTGAATGTTCATTCATTATAAACACATATGGCAGACATAATGAATAATATTATATTATCATTATTTTTAAAAAAAAGTTTTATAATTTACGTATCTTGTTGAAAATATTGTCTAGCAGCATAGGGAAACTGGAAAGAGTGACTATATTCACCGAAATTCTGTCAGCGAATACCCAATATTTTCCGTATGACAATTCAAAAATCAAAAGACGCAAATGATAAAAATATATTTTTTTTAATAGTGACTACGTTCTTTTTTCAATATAATTAAATTGATTTTAAACGGGGCTTAGCTTAAGAAATTTATTAACATTAGTTTTTAATTTTTTAAATATTATTGCGAAATTAAGTGAGAAGTTACAAGTTCTATCTTTAACGTTCAAGATCTACACGCGTTAATGAATACATTTAAAAACAGACAAAATTAAAATAAGCCAGTATCTCTGAGAAACTCTGAGATTGACTCTATGTGGTTCTATATATGCTTTTTTCCATTTCTACAGGTCTCTATAAAATATTTAATGGAGGGATGGTCATTATTCAATTTATTTCATTTTGTTTATTAAATACGCTGCGTGTATTTTACTAAAAACCACGAAGTAATAGTAAGAGTGGTATCTCCCTATGCGTCTGGCCGGCAGAGGTGGGAGAAAAACACCTCCAAGAATTATGACCAGTTTACAAAGCGTAAGAACATGGTAAGAACGTTTCTATATTTTTGTCATGCGCGTTGTCGATATAGTCTAAGCAGACGTTTGAATTTTGATCCGTGCGTTTAAATATATAGCATAGAGGGGGCATATTACGTCACACAAAAGCATCAACGCGCAGGACAAAAATGTAGAAACGTTCTTACGCTTCGTCATATTTCTTGGAGGGGTTTTTGTCCTACCCCCACTTACGGAGTTTCTACTCCTTACTATTACTTCGTGCTAAAAACTAATGAAACTTCTTCAAATTATAGAGTCAAAAAAGAAAAAATTTGAAGATCGTTTTCTTTACTCTTATTGTTTCAACTTTGTTTTTATTAATGTAAATAAATAAGTGCTTCAAAATGATACATTTTTTAAAAATTAGTCAGTTCTACTGTTAAAAAAGGGGTTGGGATTATTAATTTTGAAGTGTCTAGGCCCAATAAAAATATTTGGTCTAAGCTCACCGAATTTCGGCGAATCTAGACACGACCCATTAATTCACACTTTTGAAGAAGAATTTTAAATTCTTTAGAATTTTATTGCTTTAAAATTCAGGATTATAAAAAAGTAATTACTTGTTCGTATTTAATTCCAAAAATATACAGTCTATAATTTATTTTAATGAAATTTTTGTAATAAAATAATAAGGTTTTTTTTTGTAATAGAAAAATTAGAATCTTGCATTTGGAAATGGTCCTGAGTGGGGAAAATTTTGTGACTTCGTTTATTACAAGGCGTCTGGTTCACGTTCACATGTGCGTTCGGCTCACAACGTCTTCGAAGTTCGACTCTTCAGTTATTGTCTTCAGTCGAAATCAATCTCGGGTCGTGAATGGTCCTACGATTTTTTATTCCAATCCGCATTTCAAAATTAATCCCCCTATATAATTAGATCATTTTATCATTTTAAATTATTCTTTTAAAGACTAAAAATGAATTTAATTTAATATAATTCAGAAAAATTATTTTATCGTATAAATTAAGCAATTGTGTAGTGTGTTGTTGTGTTGTGAGTTTCAAATTCTGTCATGCTTTGTACATATTTTTTTTTATATGGATGCTACTATAACATGAATTCATCCCCAAAACTAAACTTACGCGAAGTGTAAGTGACGCTGTAATTATTTTTTATTTAAATTTTCAAAATTATGCATGGGTACTGGGTTAATTGTTTGTCTTATGAGACATGAAAATGATTTTCGAATCTGAAGACGCACTAATCGTACCTTTTTTTGTAAAAAAATGTTTCGAACAAAAAAATTGAAAATCTTTTTGATTTATAGGCCCCTATTTGAGTTGTATTTATTGATATATAAAATTATCACCTTTCACATTTTTCTATAACAATTTTACATACGGTGTGCGAATTACAAAATGCAATAAGTAAATTTTAGAAAGTTTCTTATTGCATAAACATGTGAATTAAGTGAGAACAATTTATTATTTTCCTTAAAAATGAGTTTAAAAATGAGTTTGAAAATGCTTAATAAATGATACACAGTGACGGTAATGTAAAAAAGAAATAATTAATACAAAAATTAATAAAAAAGACAAAACTGTAAATCACATCCGACTGTGTATGTTGATTTTTTGGAAAATGTTTTGACTAAAAAGGTTTAACCCCTAATGTGAGTGGTGACTATAAATATCTGTCGTCGATAAAATTTTGATTTAGAATTTAGGTATATTATAAAAAAAGTAAAAAAAAAGTCTATCACGGGAAATCATTTTCATGTTAAGCGCATTAAACATTAATCTCAGCTTTAAGATTAATGGGTTTTCATTGGTTTTCTATTCATTTATTGCTTACGTATTTTCTATTATTGAATGATAATTCTAGTAATTTTCAATGATTTATAAACATTTTCATTAGTTTACGCTTTAGCATAATTTTTTCAGTGTGGAATGCATTGCAGTATCGGTAAGCGGAGCCTAAAATCTTATAATTAAGAAGGTATTATGCCCCGTTTATCGTCAGTGCGGTGTATAAAAGTCTTCAATTAAGCAGCAAAATAAATAAAAATTGCAGTACAAATATGAAGGTATTAAAAAAAACTCTATTAAATATTTCATTTGAGTTATTGTATTAAATTTTTATGACCAGTTGTCTCTTCTTTTATTAGTGCTATTTTGTTGAAATTTATTAATCTATCCTCATCTTACTTACATTTTTTTAGATCACATCGGCTAGAAATTCAGATTCTATGTTTTATATAATAAACTATTTTCTACCATTTTCCCATAAATAAATTCACTTGATCAAATTAATATTGAAATTATGAAAATTAAATCAGTGCCTGAAAATTGCTGTATTTAAACAACTTTGGGTTCCAAAGTTTAACTAAAACATTTTGTTGTTTCAAAGTTAAATTTGTTTAAAATTGTACAATTATAAATTAAAATCCTTTATATCTAAATAATTTTACATCATAGAAAAAGTTAATAATGGAATAATACGCCATGTAAACAAAATTCAAAATTAAACAATTTTCAATCTTCTAGTTGAAATACTTAATAATTAAAAACATGTTTAAAGTAAAAACATTTAAAAAATTTATTGAAGAAAATTTTTTAACAAGAGCTTAAAAATTCAGGAATGAATCATTATTTTAAATTAAAATTATTCAAGATTTAACGTTTTCATTTTGTGTGTTTTCTGGTTTTTAATATCATAATTTTTAATTCTTTCGGTACTGAAATATAGACACTTTGGCAAAGGTAGTGAACGATTTTTGACGGACATGTTTTGCTGAAAATGTCAAATTTGATAAAAAACCAAATTAAAACGTCTGAAAATTTGAAACCGTCAGAGTTCACTTTTAAACATTTCTTTATCATTTTAAAGCTTGGAAGCGTTACAATTTGAAGTAATTTTAAACATGTAAGCTTTAAACTTTTAAGACATTACATTTTGAATCTTAAATTTAAAAAAATGCTATACTGAATACCTAACTCTAACTATATATTGTTTGGATATTAATTTACAAAAAGATGTTTGACAATTGCGAAAACGTGAAATATCTTCTGAAATAATTAATTGATGAATCATAAAAAACTAACTTATTTTAAAGTACATTTTCTAAACCAACATAAATTTTAAATGTGGTTCAGTTATCCAGAAGCACTGAGAAATATTTTGCAAAAAATTACAAAGTTATTGTAAGCCATAACCAAATATATGGTCATTTAACAAATGGGGAATAGTTTTTTTTTGATCGGTGTTTTTGAAAATAAAATTGTAACGAAACTTTCTGACGTACAGTGGGCCAAAATGGCAAAAATAATTCATAAGACGATTCCGGCTACAATTCTGAGTCGATTTAATTTAAAAAAAAATTAATGCTAAGATCCGTTTAGGCCGATTTTTAAGAGGCATTTTTTAATTTACTTTATTTAACCATAATTTAACCATGGCATGCACATAATTCAAAATCATTGACATTAAGTGTGTAGCCGATAAACAAAGATTCACGAAGCATAATTTGATAGTTTATTATAACTGTTTAATCTGAAATTAACATTTGTTTTTCATAAACAATGGTTGATGATTTTATTTAAAAATGTGCAGTTCAAGCAATTTTTTTTAGCGTTTAAGCTACTTCTTTTTTAAACGTGCTTTGTTTAACTTGACAGTGATTCTTTAGTGAACTATATTGTCATTTCTTAACCATAATTGTTATTAGCAAATTTGATAAACAAATGCATTTTTAACATCTTTTCTTCATTTTGTCCCACTGGGTGACGGTACAGTATTATATTTGGAAAGAAAAGTGAACTTATTAAAGGTTTTAAACAGCGAGAAGCCCTCTATAAGTTCATAAAGCACATTGGCTCTTAAGGTGAGAATTTGAATAATTAACAAACATTAAAAAAAAATGACTTATTGTTATAAAAAACTTAATAAAAACGTGCAGTTAAAGCAATTTGTTGGACTTAGAGGTACTTTTTTTTTAACAGTGATGTGTTTAACTTGGCAGTGATGCCTTAGTGACTATATTGTAATTTCATGGCCGTAATTGTTATTAGCAAATTTGATAAACAAATGTATTTTGAACATTTCTTCATTTTGCCCCCTATGTGACGGCGAAAGTGAACTTTATAAAGATTGTTAGCCAGTGAGGCAACGCACATTGGCTCTGTCGATAAGAATTGAGCGAATTGCGAATATAGAAATGACGACAATCAGGGTGGTCGGTGACGGGTGTTGAAATAACCAACTCACGACCACCCCGATAGTCTCAAATAACAGACACCGGTTAACAGGTCGTGTTGAAGAAATGTCATTCGAAACGCAAAAAGCAACGCAATGCCAGTACAGCACTCGGACTGCACACGTAGGAAATTCCATCTTGATAATTATTTGTCTTTTGAATAAAAAAATTTGTTAATGAAAATAAAAAAAGATAATCGGAAAAGTATTGATGATGGAGCCTTATACATTACTTCATACTGTTCATGTGCGGAGAACATTCTTCAATTTATAAATTTTCTATCTATATATATATTTATAATCCCCCCCCCCCCCCCGATCCTTTCCCCACGGTAAAAAAAACAAAGGACCCCAAAAAAATACATGATTTAAAAAAATTATACAAAATATGAAAAAAAAAGATTTGATCGTATGAAAA